>VXBT01003993.1:388404-525177 GCA_013400235.1 Oriolus oriolus
CTGCCACGGCGGGAGAGTCGCTGCCGCCGCTCTTCTCGCACGGCGGGGCGGGCGCTGTCCCGGGCGGCCCCGGCTTTCTTCGGCGGAGGGAGCGCTGTCCCCGCCACGTCCTGCGAGGGACAGCGGGGTCGGGCCGCTCCCTCTGGGCCAGGGCGCGTCTCGGGGTGCCGGGGTCCGGCGGGAGCACGAGGGCAGCGGGCGCGGTGTTACCCCGGGTGCAGCCGAGCCGCCAGCGCCCTCCGCGGTGCCCCGTGGCCTGCGGCGTCGGGGGAAGGGAATTAGGGAGTGAGGATCTGTGTCGCGGCCCCTCGGGTGGTCCTGGCGGCAGGGCCCCCACAGGGGCGCCTGGGCGCCTCAGCCAGGCAGGCACCTGCTCCGGGCGGAGAGCACGGCGGTGGGGCTGGGGGCTGCTGCCCTGGGAGCCCCTTCCCTGCGGCGGGGCGAGCGCGGCCCCTGGGAGCCCGAATGAAAAATAGCCGGAGCGGATCCCCCCGGCCAAGCCGCGTCAGGTCCCTGCGTGGCCCGGGCCGCTGCCCCGCGCGGGTGCCCAGCCCGGCTCGGCTGGCAGGGATGCGGTGCCCTACAGGGCTTTCGTGGGATGCGTTGAGTGGGGAAGCGCGAAGTCGCTGTATAGCGTAAGCTGCGTGTTCTTTGTAACCTGCAGGTTTTGGCAGGATCAGGGGCTGGTTATCGGCGCTTGCAGCTTCTCTGTCTGCAGTCAGCAACTAGTTGCTCCGTTTGCCTCTTTGTAGGGTTGTTGTTGAGACACAGACACCCAAATGCTGTGGTTGGGCTCGGCGTTGTTCTCATGAGAACTTGGAGGGCGCCTGATACAGAAACGTGGGCAGGGGAGAAGAAAAGGTGTGAGTTAAAGGGAGTCATGTCTTGCAGTATGAATTATGAAATGCCCTTCAGTGCATCGTGCACTTCACCTGTTAATTTGTGTATGCAAACACAATCTGTGTCCGTCTCAGCGGCAACTGCCTTTTTTGCAAGAAACAAATTACTTTAGAGTGTTTCTCTTCTTACCTGGGGAGAAAGTTGTCCCCACCCTCTAACTTTTAAATTACATTTCCAAGTTAGATTAGCTTGGCTAAAACAATGAATGAGACAAAGAAATAAAATATTTCTTTTATGCCAAATATGGACACAATTAAAACGTGCAGTAAAGATGTTACCTTAGAGCTTTGGTGCTTCTTCGGCTGTTTTGGATTACAAACATGCAATAATGAGGTATAATTGCGACATCTTAAATGTTTGTTCTTTGGTCCATTTTTTTTCCCCCTTTAATCCTTTGAAAAGTATGGAGAGGCTCCTTAGGAGTTAAAATTTTGCTTGGCTTCTATTACGCATCCCAGTCCCAGCGTGTCTTGGTAATCTGTAGTTCACAGTTGGAACGGCTGCGTTGTTCCCCACCTCCTATTGCTGTACTTCCTGCTCAGAGGCACCTGCTGATACCAGCAAGCAGCCCAGAACCTGTCCTGGCTGCCAGCTTCTCTCCTCTCCCACCCACGGTAATGGTGGGAGCCTCCACTGGGAACAACTTTGAGCCACTCCTGCAGAGAGGCAGCATGAGAAGGGAATTCTGACGAGTCTCCTGGTATCTGGTAACTCGAGACCGCCATCCTCTTACTAGCAGGTGACCTCTGTCACCTGGATCCTGCTTATCTGTCAGAAAACAAAGCTGAATGCCAGCCTTTATGCTGTGCCTTTCCTTTCATGCCTTCCTTCCAAGTGGTGATTCCTCCCCTTTCCTGGTTCTGACTGACTGTTACCTCATCTAAAGCAGTATGGGGCTCGTTGGATTGAAAACAGTTTTTCCTGTTCTATCTATCTATCTTTACATCTAGGTTGGGATGTTTTCTTCCCCGTGCCTTCTCCACTCCTTTCACTAGGAGTGTCCCTTGTCTAGCTCAGAAGCACTCAGGTCTGAGATCAGTCGTTTTCCACTCTTGTGTGTTAGTGCTGGGACTCTGGTGATTCATTGCCTGCAACTCCATTCCATTAGGATTTGATCCTGTTTTTCCTAAAGCATACGGATTCACTGAAAGTTTCAAAATGAGGTTCTTGAACGTTGCCTGGGGCATGCTTGGTCAGTCAGTCTGTCTCTTTTTTTTTCTTTTTTTTTGGTGGATGTGTGGGAACCCAAGTTAGAAAATAATAATGTTGAATACTGCTTTGTGATGGTGGAAAGCTAGCTAATACATTTTTCATTTTTGCATAAGTAGTAGGGAGGAAAAGTGTTTTTCCTAATTGAGTATTTCTTTAAATTAATGCAACACTTCATTGCTTTGAGTGGTTAATCTTTTTCCACCACCTTACACCTGCTTTTTTATGCCTCTCTGCTTCTATGATTATGAACTTGGGAGGAGAGGCATGAACATACAGAGCCCTGTAATAGCAGCTGGGTATTAATGCTGACTTAAATTTGAAACACTCTATCCTGATCCACTTTCTTTGTAGCTTCTCTCCTTTTTACTGTGCCATTAAAATATTTTCCATCACTCCTATGATTTAAACCTCATACAGGCTTTTATATGTTTTCTATTCTTGTAAACACCCGGATAACATAAGGTATATGATTAGAAAATCTGAAGCAGGAGAGAGGAGTTCATTGCTACCTGTGCAAGCTTTTGAGGAGAAAAGGTACAGTGGATGATTTTGTGTCCTTTTCCATTGACTTTAGTGAAGCTGTGAGTGGCTGAGTCCTTGCAGACCAAGAGAGAATTTGCCCTAAGGCTTGTTTCTGTGACTTGGATCTGTTTGTTCGTGTACAGTCTAGTGATGGATCTCTGGCAAAAATGGTGACTTTTTTCATCACTATTATACAATGTCAAATTGATCTGGGTTGCTATTAGCTCCATGTGAACTTTGCTGAGGAGGCATACCACTAAGTCAGTGCCAAATTTCTGATTTGATGTTGTTCTTGTGCCAGTGCATTACTTGAGCTTTTTCTGTTGAGTTTTCCTGTGACTGATTTTTGCTCAGGGGCTGTCTGTCTCCTATCTGAGTTTCTATTGTGTGGAATCTTTGAAATTTTCAATTTTTTTTGTAAGTTCCCTTTTTTTTTTGAGATAGCTTTCAAATTTCCATAAAGTCATGAGATTCCTCATTGGTCTGTACTTGAAACACTTTAATTTGTTTTCTCTGAGACTTAAGAATTAAATCTGTTTCAATAGATTTGGCTTATCAAAATTGTGGGGTTTGTGGAAGTCATGCTCTTACTTGAAGGTTTGTTGCTAATAACAGCATTTTTATACAGGAGGTGACAGTATAAGAAAAATGCTAAAACCCATTGTGATTCTTGTTAAGTTGCTTCATGAGATAATCTAGAGGTAAAAACTCTCTTAAGTATTTAAAGCTTTGCATATGTGCAATGCTTAGGATGTGTAGGGTCCTGTTCCTACCAGCTTCTCTGTCCTTTCTTTCTTTCCTCTGTTATTGAACTGGCTCTGTTAACCTAGATGCTGAAGTAAATCGTGAAGGGCAGCTTATTAAACTGTGATCTTTCTTCTCTGAGTGTATTTTGGGAGGTAGTGTAGCCAGACCAGTAATACTGTAAGTTCATGCTCAGCAAACATAGAGACTTTAGGGACTGTGCACTATTTTTGCCCTTATTGACAGTTGAAGGAAAAATACAAAGACAAAAAAAGTAGTACATTAGGCTAGATGGTTAAAACATCAGCATATTGCTAGCTATTTTAATGCAGGTTTGAACCATGAATTCAGAGGATTCAAACAGGGTCTGTTTGATCCAGTCAATCCAGTACCATAGTTAGTACCATGTGCAGTCAGCTTTAAAAGCGTATCTGAAATTAGCAGTGAAATAATATGTGTTTTAATAATTTGAGATAAATATATTCTCTTTAAAAATTGCACCGAACTGAGATTAATAGGGAGTTTTGGTACCTACCGCGGGTGATTTAGAGATATTCTTATTTTTATATGTTCTTGAAATCTAGGCACCTAAAGCTGTTTGAAATCTCGGTGTGGATAAATATTAAACAATTGCCCTGTGAAAGACTTTTGATTCACTGAATTTTCCTTCTGGATCGAGAACTTGATAGCTGTTGTACCTTAGTCTTGGTGTCTTTTCAGCGCGAGGGACAGTGTCCAGTGTCTGTGATCTGAGTGTCCCTATTGTCCTTTGTTGCAGGTTGCGGAGATGGTACAGTCCCCTCTTGTGCCGCTGCTGCTGGCAGATAGGGTTTGAGAGGGCGTGATCCCAGTGGCTCCCGCGCTGACTGTTGGATGTTTCAAACCCATCCAAGCAAGTAACGCTCTCCTCTTCGGAGAGGCTGTAAAATGCATGTTATGAATTGTCTCTCCTTGGTCAATGATAAAGAAAATGGGGCTATTCCAGTCGCAACGGGATTAATGAGCGACGATACGACGACAGCGCCTCAACTTTCTCAGCCTGCAGCATCGCCGCCCCCTGCGCCATGTCCCCTCACAGGGGCTCCCCCGGCCCCTCCGCTCCCCCCGGGAATGCCACCCCCACCTCCACCCCCTCCTCCGCTGCCCGGCCCGAACATACCTCTGCCTCCCCAGCTGGTAAATGGGCACGACAGCCACGGCAAAAAAAAACGAATGCGCAGCTTTTTCTGGAAAACTATCCCTGAAGAACAAGTCCGTGGTAAGAACAATATCTGGACAATTGCTGCAAGACCACAGTATCAAATTGATACAAAGACCATTGAGGAACTTTTTGGGCAGCAGGAAGAAGCCAAACCCCAGGACTCCCGAAACCGATCTTTAAAGTCTTCATTTAAAGAGACTAAAGAGGAGGTAAGAACTAAAGTAAAACCTCTTTTTTTACATAATGCTGTAGGAGTTGATGTGAATTCTGCCTCTCCTTTGCCTCTTTCTCTGTCATGTTTCATCCTTACGGCAAATTTGTCTTGATTCAAAGGAGAGGGGAATGATGGGAAGCGTAAACTCTTTGTTCTTGGTGACACATATTTGTTTTTCAAAGAGCTAACTGTGTTTTATTATTTTAACTTGCTAAGTGCTGTGATTTGATCACCTGTTAAAATAAATATGAATAAGTGGAGAGAGCTGAAAGCATCTGTATTTACTCATGTTGGATAGCCCGTGAGTTTCCAGTGTGGAACACAATTGTATTCTCTTTTCAGCTCTTCCTCTATGTCTGCGATGCAAACAAGGTGTCGTACATGCAAACATGTATACCAGGCAGGAGAGAGGAGAGTCCTATTTGCAAGGGTTAATGCTGTATATTGGCCACAGTATCCTAGAGACATCAGGAAGGGAAGTGCAAGTATGACACCAAGGATATAGTACATAATGTAGTGATTAAGAGTATTTGTTATTTGATAATTTTAAAGTTTCCACTGTCATAAGCATGACTTTCATGCTAAGGAAAACTTTATTTCATCTTCCCTGCTTTTTCTGGACGTGAAGATGACCTTCCAAGAAGGTCTGAAGATTGCCACTAATTTCTGTTCTGGTGGCGAGGAGTACTCTGTACTGAGTACTCTCAGGTTCAGACACTCTCCAGGGAACTGATAAGTAGCTTTTCTAGTTCTTAAATCCTCATTTATAGTCAGCCTCTTTGTGAAGCCTGAATTGAATTGTCTCAAGTGATCTTTCTCTGAAGTAATTGGAGGGCTGAAATGCAGATTGAATCACTGGTGTGTGTCTACATACGTGTTAGCTTGTAAACAAAATACAGAGGGCATGGGGTTAAGAGATGTAACAATGCATCAATTTTTAGTGAGCAAACAGGGACCTGAAGTTGTTGATATCTTGCAGGATTCAGGAGGTGTCAAAATAAGATCAGAAGGGACAAGAGGAGAAACCAGTGTGCTGATAGCATGCATGTTGTACATATTAAAATTAAAGGTTTGAGAAGGCATGTGTATTGCAGGCTCTGAAACCCTGACATCGGGAAGTAGTAATTGGGGGCCATCATCAGAGGTAGTCATTAACCTCTGCGCTGTTTTCGAGCTATGTTCATCTTTGAATCAGGAGTATAGTGAGTGGACTTCCTGTGCCGTGTACAGATGTACAGAGCTCTGGCCTCCTGTGGTTCCTCAGAAGCTCCCCCTTTCAGGACTGCTGTGTGGTAAAGATCTAGTTCTAGTAAATACTACAGTAAGTTTCATAAACTGAATGTGGCCCGTAGTGTGCAGTAGGTGGGTCAGAGAAAATGCCAGTGTGCTCCAGAACTCATGCAGTGTTAAAGATTAAAATCAGAGGCCTGCAAAACCAGGGATTCTCCAAGATACAGTGTCTTGGAAACAAAACCCTGCCTTGCTAAAAGTTACTGGTTTTGTGTGTCTGTCTGGAGCTGATATGGTGGTGCAGTGCATTTGCACTGCTTGATGCCTGTGCACCCCGGTTCAGGGCTCCCGTGGTGACTTTGCATGTGGCAGGTGACAAGGCAACAGGACTTGCCTCTGAGAGATGCCCTTTGAGTGACAAAACATTCAGCTCACTCGCTAAGCTGTGTCAAGCGTGCTGCAGCAGTGTGTCAGGCAGTGGTGAGCAATTTCTTATGTGTTAATGGACTTTGCAGTCCTATCTGCTTAGCGAGGAGGGAAGGAGATAATCCTGGGAGCTATGTGTTATTGGAAGTGCGGAAGTACAGATGCGCAGCAGCTCATGTGCTTAACCCAACTTAGGCGTGGTTCACAAGGGGCTGGAGACCAGAGGCACGGGCCTGGTTTGTGGCTCCCGCCGCCGATGCTGTCGGCTGCCAGCGCTTGTTTCAGTGTGGGATGGTTGTATCACCTCCCTCTGGTAAAACCTACAGAGGCTGACAGGAGCTGGGGGCGAGTTGAGGTGTGCAGAATCAGTGTGAGCTTGTGGAGAGCGTGTTAGTGTGGGGCTGAGTGAGTTAGTCTAGTTCTGTTTGTGGCCGTATTGCTGGCCAGCAGGGGCAGGCGGACAAGACATTTTGTGTTTCAGTACCTCTGTTCCTTTTGGGTTAAACAAGGTTGATTTTAGATAGTGCTTTATGGTCTAGCAGTGAAAAATGTTCTTTGAAGTTTACAGAGTGGAATTAGCCTGGTTGGCACAGTATATCAGCAATGAATTTTCAAGACAACTTCGAGTGCATAAACTCAACTTCTGCTTAGATCCAAACATGAAAAAAGTAGCACGTGTCTGAAGTGCTGTACAGAAGTCCATGCCCAGAGAGTGCTCTGTTGTCACTATGGGGTCCCTCTTGGTGCAACGGTGTAGCTTTGGTGGAAGTGGTGAAGAGTTACTCTTCAGCTAGTGTTGCCCCAGAGACCGTGGAGGAGATTTGGGGTTTCATACCTTTGCCAGAGATCACTGTTGATTATGAAATCATGAGCAGTTTTGGTAAAAGTTCTACACACGAAGGAGCTTACAACGCTGCATGTCCTTTTAATTCCTCACTTGACAGTGATTTATACAGGGAATTTAGATGCAACATCATTGTTACAGCAGAAGTCCCTTTTGAGGTTTGAGTCAAACTCCTACAGCACATGCTTTCCTTTTTGTAAACAATCCCTCACCAAACCCTTAGGAGACTAATTAACATGTTTCCTTGACTAAAGACTTAATTTGCCCTATGGTTCCATGTAATTTGAGGCTCTGAAAAATAGGGGGTGCCAGGTTAAGTTTACACACCAATTTACTTTCCCCCTCCTTCAGTGGTGTCCAGTGTGGCACAACATACACTCATCCAGGCTGTGGTTAGCCTGGCAGCAGAATGGGCAGAACAGCTTCTTGTCAGCCAGAGGAATTAGTCTTGCTTTCTCCTTCAAACTGTGTCTCTGCTCCTCTCACCTCACCCCATCTGTCTGCTGGCTCTGGACAGATATTGGATAATACAATACAGATATTGCACCCTCTGTAAACATACTTAAGTAAGCAGGCCAGCAGAGTGCTGTGGGGTTCTTCATTTGTTTTCTACTGGAGTGATCTTCTGCTCTTTGAGTGAGTTTTGATGACTTTGCGAAAGGGTGCAGTGAATTCCAGAACCTGTGCAAGGCGATAGCGAGAGGAGAGAGAAGGAAGATGGAAGGAGTGAACAGGATCTCTCTTGTTCCCTCTCCTAGATACGCCGTCTCTCTGTTTTCCCTCTGCTGGCTTTGATGCTCATTCCACCTTCTTGAGAGCTGATTCAACCTGTTAATCCAGCAAAGAACTAACAGCAAGACCCAAATGAGATGAGTACCAGTGCCTGCCTAAGGGAAAGAGCAGGCTAGGAACGTGACAAGGGAGGATGACACGGAGTGGGACAGCCCTTTAGTAAGCTGCTAGGTTCGCTCTGCTGCACTGTGACTCGAGGCATGGAGTGATGGGTAGTGTGTTGTAATGTGAAGTGGAAGTTGAAACAGGAAGTTATTTATATCCTTCCTAACCTTCAGCACCAAGCCTGAGCCCCCAGCCTGTTCCATGCTTGCAGTAATTTGTAAACTGCATCCCACCATCTGAACCCCCATCGTTCTTATGCAAAGAAAACCTGCAATGTTTTGTTTTACTGATCTGTTAAAGTAAATCCGCTTTGGCGTGTTTCTGTTCCTGACTGATGATTTCATGGCAAGAAACTTCTCTTGCATTTCTTCAGTCACTACAAAGTCAGTTTTGATGTGAGTCTTTTTGTGTCTCCCAGAACACTCCTCTGAATCTTTTGTATTGATTACAAATTTGTGTTGGGGTTCAGGAGTAGGTATCCTCTTACAATCAACACAACTTCACTGGCGTATTCAGGTTATTTTTCCCCTTCTCATAGTACCTCAAAAACTGAATGTTTTCTGTGGTGGATTAACATATGTCTAACTGAGGCCTGTTATTGTGTGATCTGTGCCTGCTGCAGATTCTGGAAATATGCTGGATTAAATACTCTGGTGATGAAAAGTGGATTCACGAGTGAATTGCTGTCCTTGGTTTAAAGATTGCACTGTTTATAAAGCAGAGGTGGCAAGTGTGTGACCCGTCATGCTTTGCATTGGATGGCAAAGTGCAGGTGTGGAGATGGTGGAAAGTATCGGAGAGAATTGTAGTATTTCCAGTTTCAGAGAGTAGAAGATGAGAATGGAGAAAGCTCTCCTGAATTTACGTAAAGTAAATTGTAAGAAACCATATGGGAGGTTTCTTTGCTATGGAGAATCCCAGTGAGACTAGGAATGCTTGTTCTCAATTCTCAATTACAGCCCAGTGTTAACTTTTTGAGTCAAGAAGTCCGGGGGCATTACTGGTGGACAGCACTTTTAAAACCTCTTTGGGTAGCGAAGAGAGCCCTGGAACGTGCTGCGCCGGCAGCAGTGTTGGTGGCGTGTGTGAGCACAAGACAGGAGCAGACTGAGCAGAATTTAGAAAAAGCTGCGGTAATGTTCAAAGGGTAAAAAGCACCGGCAGACAGCGCTCTGCATGAGCGAAATCAAGTGAAATCTCGGTGGAGAATAGTAGACGTTGTGAACAGATGTTCAGGCTGAGGTTATGAATCTAATACGCAGCTGGATATGAGATGGAAGATAGTATGTTTGTGTGCAAGGAGTAGAACTTGTGTTTGTGGAGTATATGCCAGGTTCCCCCTTTTCTCCTCCTTGTGCTCCCATCTGGAAACTCCTTGAAGGTAGTTAGGTAATGACAGCATTTTCAAACACTTTTGATAAGCTTGAAGTAGACACCGAGCGAAGAGTGACCAAAATCTGAGCCTTGTTCTGATTGTGTGCTTAAATAAGAAATCAGGGAAAAAATAGTCATACACAGAGCAAGAAATGTGTGTAAAATCCTGGTACTAAGAACAGCTATGACATTTCCATTTTGTGTTGATAAGACAAATGCAGCTGTCTATGTTCCCGTCTGTTGTTTTTCTTCAAGGGAAGATATTTTTTAAAATTCTGTGATTTGTTTGAGGTTGTACTGTAAATCTGAGTTGTGCCATGGAAAACAAAGGTTTCCTCAGCTGATGATCAGTCTTCTTGTAACAGTTACTGACTGTGATTTAAAAAATGTGCACAAGATTAACTCTGAATATGCTTGAAAAACCCAAACAAACCAAAAGCCAAATGATGGTAAAGGTTACAGGCTTGAAGTAGTACAGAGAAATCAGAGAATTAGGGGTGACCGGAGCAATTGGAGACTGGAGCTACAGTTAGAGAGGTCAGTGAGAGGTCCCTGCAGTAAAACATTTGAGAAAGATTAGATACTGCAGGGGGAAAGATAGTTGAACCTGTCCTGTGTTAAGGGGCTTTTCCTTAATGATCTGTTGGGGGCCTCTCAGCTTTTAAGATAACAGGAGAATAAACCATAATCTGTCGCCTTATCTCTGCATATGCTAAAACTGAAGGGCTTCGGGCTACCAATCATCTAATTAAAACTAATATGCTGATATTTCCTGTGTTTTCTAGTCTTTGCTGTTTTCAGAAGAGAGGAAATTCCAGAATTTCAGAAAACTTTTCTATATGACTCACTATTTTCAGCAGAGGAGGAGGCTGTCTCTTGGGTGTATGTTGAGGATAGCCCATTAATCATACCTATATTTTCACTGTCACCAGCTGACTGCAGGCTAATTCAATTTCGTGACAATGCCAGTGTTGCATTTATATATCTGCTTCTAATCCGAGCACTGTCACAAAGGTCAAAACGCCTTTCCAGTTGTCAAAACCACAAACAGCATGTGAGTCCAAGAGTAGTCTTGAACATCTATGTGTACTGAGCTCTTTTATTGTAGCAGTCAGGTGGAACTGTTAAGGTGAAACAATTCTCTTGTCCTTGTAGATCTCATGACTTTTGTAGCTGTTATCATCAAAATAGCTGTGGTAAAATTTTAACCTTAAGGACACAATTTGCTAAAACAGGGCAAACCTCTCAGGTTTAAACTTGCATGCTGTTACAGGAAGAAAAACTAGTATAAAAGAGGCACTTTTACTTAAAATTTTTTTACAAAATTAGGGGAAAATATTGTGGAGTGTTTGGGTTGTTTTTTTTTTCCCCTCTGCTTAATCTTCAGAATTGTACATGTAAGATGATATAGCAAACCGACTTTGAAATACAAAGCTGGGAGAGACTGTTATTTTATTACGGATTTCTGTTTGCTTCTAGCTAAAGCAAACAGATTTGAGCATTATCTGTTTCAAGGTTTGATTCAAGATCGACTTACTTATCTTCCCCTTTATCAGTGTGGCTGTTTGTTGGCATGAATTAAATCAGTAATGCACCTGACTTCTGCTTAGAAATCCCATCCTCACATTTGTCACAAAACCTCTGAATTTACATGGGTTTTGAAGTGTGGTGTTTGCTAATCTTGGGGCCTTCAAATGCACTGTAGTGTGTTACGGCATAAGCAGCATTTTGCAGATGCAGGGTTATGAAATAAGCAAGAAGAATGTTTTTACTTTGTAATGAAATAGAAATATTGATTCCTTCCTTCCTTATATGTTGCAATGGAAATTTTTGCTTCACTTGGAAAAAGGTGATGTGAGTGTGCTATGTATTTCCGTGGTGAAAACTAGTTTTGTAGTATAGGAGCTTTGTTGATAAGAAGTGACTGTATATTTATTTGGCTTGGGATTTGGTGGCAACTGCAGTTATCTGTAGCAATTGAAGAAATGATATCTGCATTATATGCTATTTTCCTAGGTATTGTTAGATTAATCTCTCTTGCTTTCTCTCCCAGGTTTCCATTTTGGATGCAAAACGCAGTATGAACATTGGGATATTTCTCAAACAATTCAAAAAGTAAGAATTCTTTGTAGTTCTCATAAAATACATACATTGTGCTCTGTTCCTTGTGGAGTTTGTAGTTTTATGTAGTTTTCTCAAAAGTAATTTGACATAACTTGTTTTGTAGTGTGTTTAGTTTTGAGTGCCTTTATGACTTAGCAGCAAACATTTAGCGTTTGCTGATGTTAACCAGTTGAAGGGAGTTTTCAGGTATGGTTAAGGGAAACTCTTTTACCTCATGTAACAAACACTGCCTGTGAACTGCCTTTCCTCTCTCTGTAAGCAACTAGAAAGGGGCAATGTGAGGAACTTTTTTAAGAGCGAGCTGTTTCATTGCTGCCTGTACTCACTGATAGTGTTGCCCTTTGGTAAAGGCATCACCGAAAATGGTGTCAGAGCAGTGCTGCTGTGGACACTGATGCATCCACAACCTCTTTATAACTCTGTTGAGTAGCCCAGGCATGGTTTTTTGAATCTATGCAACTGTTTGCCCTGCAAGTGTTAGAAATGTGTATGCTCAATTGTTTTTTCAAGGTCTGCTGAATCCATCATTGAAGATATTTATCATGGAAGAAGTCAGCCCTATGGTTCTGAACTGCTACATGAATTTCTTAAATTATTACCAGAAGCAGAGGAGGTAAATAATGGTTTTACATGGAAATTATTTTTTGTAGAGTTCTGCTGACTGGGATTCCAACATGAAGCTCTGTAAAACAGGAGTCTCAATGCCTTCCTGAGGGTAGGGAGTAGGGAACCACTGAGTGCAAATGTTTAATCTTCATTTGACTTGTAGTATTGAGGTGGCAGTGTAGTCATTCCCTTCACATCAAGTAATCTCACCTGCTTTGAAGGAGTTGATGAGACTTTTTTTGTTTTTATGATGTCCCTTTTGTCCCATAAACAGCAAGACCTGGAACCTTCCTGTGTGCCAACAATTGTGCTAGGGAGGTCAGAAAATTCAGAATTGAAGTATATTCTAAGCAAACAAATTTCCCTTCTTTGGCACCTTGTGGCAGTCTTAGGAGGAATTCAGAGATGCAGCAGCACGCGAGTCCAGTGAGAGAGTGAATTACTCATTAATTTTACAATATCATTTATATATCCTAGTTCCAAAAAAACCATTGGACAGTGTCCACACCCATCCTGGGGTGATTGGCCGAAGCATCAGACACCCACTTCAGACTATTTGTCCCACGTACCAAAAAACAGAACTTAAAAAACACCTGATGTGAAAGTTATTTACAAAAACCTATCTTACTGTTTACATAGCTTGCATAGCAAAGGAAAATTCTCACAGAATTAGTGCAAGGAGACAGAAAATCTCTCTGCTTAGCAGCATTTCAGTATCCACAGCACCTGGCTCATGCTTTCCCATTGCAGTGCCTGTGAGTTGGATATTGGTAGCCCTGTGCTACTGCCTTTTTGCCTTCTGGTTCGCTGCCTGTTTGGTGCATCTGGGGTCTGTCTGTTCCTGGGCCTGGTCACTGGGTTTCAGTAGGGCAGAAAGGCAGCTCCAATGTGCAGCACCCATGGAATTTGCTGCCATGGCTTAGTGCTTAAAGGAGACGTGTTAGAAGGCACAGAATTAGCAGCAGTACCTTCTCAGTGTTCCTGTGATCACCATATGACCAACATCCAAGAGCAGCTGTCTCCCCTTCTAGTCCCAAACTTCAAGTCTATTCACATGATTAAAGAGGTGAAGCTTCATCAACTGACCTGGGAGCCCTGCTTAATGATGTACAGTTCCTTGCCTGCTCGCTGTTGGCACTGACCCATTTGTATGTACTTGAGAGAAATGTAAACCACAAACCTGACAAAATTAGCGTTAGAATTGCTTGAGTGCTTCACATCAAAGTGAGTGGCTGAAACTTGGGAAATTGCTTAGTTAAGGTCCACATACAGATCAACCTCAACTCACATGCTTTATTTACCACGTCAAGGTCATACTGTCAAAGCACTTTGTTTCCTCTGTGCAGTAGCAAGTCTCGGATCCAGTCATCAGTAGAACATGTTACAGTCTTTTGCTGTCAAATTTAGCACCCTAAATTGGGCTGCCTTTGCAGAGAATCTTGTAAAAAATGTGTTACATTATTAAACTTGATTAATATATCTTTTAGGGTTGGGGGGATATCAACAAGTTGACATGTAATTAATAAAAAAAAAGGTGACGCTGGTTCTGGGACCTCAAAACTATTCCCTCTTCCCTCTTTGTTTGCATTTTAGTACATATTGCATTATATAAACAGAATTTATCTCCTTCCTCTGAAAGTCAGACAGAGGAGAACAGTGGAGTGCTAACTTTCTGAAGAGAGTGACTCCTAGTTAACTTTGTGTATAGTCAGAAAATTAGACTGAAGGAAAAGTACTTTTTCTTCTTTTCCTCTTTCTGGCTTAGATCTTGGTTGTTGTTTTATGACAAGTAGAAAATCTTTCCGCTAGTGTAGTGTTTGTGATGTAACTGTTGTCATTCAGCTCGAATTGTAATGCAAGTTGTTGAATTTTATCGATTTTGTCTGCAATGCTCAAGTAGATGCATTAGCTACCCAATAGGTATGCTAAGAGTGAAAAGGTGTGTTTATTGGTTTGACAACAGATTTGACAACAAGCCTGTCCCTCAAAGTAGTGGGGCCAGAGAACTTACTAAGTGCTTTTAAGGAGTCACTCGAGAAATTAATAGAAGATACTCTGTGATGCAGGAGAGTATTAGAAATAAAGGGACATCAGACATGAGATTTGTTTCTGTTCCCATGGGAAGGCTGCAAAGAGGCTGTTTTCCAGTGTGCAGGTGTTTGTATGTATTTAATTAATTTCATGCATCAGAAAAAGGAAATGGTTTAACCTTTTTGGATTTTTCCCCTTGAGAGCTGGGTGGGTGGTGGCAGGCAAGACAGGGAGAAAATCCTGAATGTAAGTGACTGATGCTTCATGGAAAATATTTCCTTGCCTTCACGTCTTCATGCTTGGGTGGGTCCAGTAATTCATTTACTACAGTGGCTCCTAAAATTTTAGTGTAGGCAGTTAAAAAAGTCGTTCTTTTTAGGAGCCTCAGAACTTTTTTTTTTCTTTTTCACCATTTTTCCCTAAATGTATGTTCATTGTTCTCGTGCTATGTCCCCTTTTTCTTAGTTTGTAGTCTGCCTCCTGGTCTGAATACCTGTCTCCTAGAATAGTGATTCACCATTTGCTAAGGGAAAGGCATCAGAAATTTACAGGCTCACATACAAATAATCCAGAATCACTAGAGATACCAGGTGAAGTGGTGTTACTTGTTCTGCTGTTCCCTCTTCTGTTTAATACTCCCTGATTTCTTTTTTGTCATATCACATGAAATAGCTTTGGCAAGCTGTCATCACATTGGCCTGCCCTTGCACAATGTTGCACCCATCCTCAGCAAGGATTCCCTGGGACTGCCCTTTAGATACTTCCTGTTCTCCTAAAGACCTGCTTTGTTGTTGTAAGAGTTGACAATTACTCTGAGCAGAGGCTTAAGCACTCAGATCCTAAAAGGTTCGTGGCTATTCAGTTACCAGGGCAGACTGTCTGGGTGTAACCATGGGTGGGCTTCTGCAGTTCCTCTTTGTATGCTCTTTGCAGCAGCTCAGGCGTTTACAGTCACATTTGCCTGTGTGCACAGGTTTCTTGAAAGTCGGAAGGAGAGCCCAGTGCCTTCTGTTGGGCTTGTGCTCTGCACCAGTAACTGTGCTTGGAGATGTCTTCTGCTTTTTCTTTTCTATTTTACCATAAATCCTTAAACTGTAAAAGTGAAAGGAGGGAGAGGAATGCCATTCCCGGTCATAGCTGTAGAAAGGGCAACTCTGGACTATTTTGTTTCTTCTTTTTTACCAAGAAGTTTAAGTTTACAGTTTACCTAGTGTGAATAAACACTATAAAAGCTTTGTACTCCAATCATATCTTATCCAGAAGTGTTGTGATATGCAGTAACGTCACCTGAATGTGCCCCTGGTCACTTGTTTGACGTTTTTGACATATTTTAGATCATTTCAGTTTATAGCATCTCAGGCAGCCTGAGGTGGTATTCCAGCTTTTTGACAGTGGAGGCTAAGTACTTGGGCTAACAAATACATTTAACATCTGTTGTCCTTAAAATTATTCTATTTGCAGTACTGTAATGTGGCAACTGTATTTGCACACAGAAATAGGTATCAGTACTACTAATTTTCTGGCTGTTCTCTATGAAAAATTCCAACAGCTATCAAAGCTGTTGAGATTTTTGCATGTAAATGGCAAATACCAGCTCCTTACTGAATGTTTTTCTTAAACTGAATAAGACTGTTATTGAAATATTGGCACTGCTGTGAAGTCTTTCCTACAACTTAAAATGTTTGAGTTTTTTCAAATGTTTAATTTGAAAAACTTGACTAATACTTGAAGCTGGCCATCATGGAGCTTGCTGCAAGGCTCCGCTCAACGTTTTGTTCAGGGCTGTCTGTGGGTGTGTGGCCTGGCCACTATGCAGTGGTTAGAAAACAGGCCAAGCAAATGTATAAAAATTCTCAACACATTAACAAGTAGGATAAGATCACTGATTTTGTTTAACCCTTCTTAGATGTCCTGGTGTTTGTATCATACTGTGCTTAGAAGTTCTGTAAGGAGAAAGAAACACCTATTTGGAATCTCCTCTGCTTCATCCCTTTTTTCAGTTCGGTTTTTTCCCAGGGAACCTTGACTGAAGTACTTCAGTCTTCTCTGTTACATCACTTCTGAAAAGATTCCTAGCTGTTTCTGAATGGTATCCTGTTGAAATGGCTGACAGCTTTCATTTTCTGGCATCCTGACTAAAGCACAGAAGAAGCTTTTAGCTGCTTTTATGTGCATATCATTGCACTCTTCAGCAGGCCCAGACTGGTAAAAGTTGAGAGAGTCCAGTGTTTAACGAGCTAGAATAGCCAGAATTTGTACTTTAAATACATACAGAAGAGAGCATATCATGCTGGCAATCAGCTCACCCACACACACGCACGCCCAGGTTATCAACACAATGTCTTAACTTCCTTTATAATGTCTCAAGCCTGTCCTTTGCTCGTTTACTCTGGTTTCAAACCCTGGTCATCCGTCACCTGCTTTACTGGAAGAGCTCTACCCTTTACAAATTCTGTCTGTAGTTAACTGCCCCCTCCTTTCCTCAGGCAGTGCTTTACAGGGCTGGCCATCCTTCAGAGCTTTCATCTCCTCTTCCTTTTTTGCCCTTTACGATTACCTGCAGGTTTTTCTCCATTTCTTTTTATCATTTGCTGATAGTGGTTTGCCACTGCCCAGGCTTGTGCCCCATGGTGTCTCACTGCCTCATACATCAGCTGCTTGTAGTTGGATTCTTTTTGGGGCTTTGGTGTTTTTTAGCTCTCTTTTTTGTTAGTGCCCTGAATATTTGCAGAGGTATGGGTATATTAAATAGTAATAAAAAAAAAACCCCAGAGAAAATGTTTACTCCTCTTCTTCAAAGATCCTGCATAGATACAAGATCTTGCAAGGTACTTGTTTTATGCCGTAAAGTAAAATCCCACTATAAGCACTACTGGTAGCTCAAAAATTACCAAGAACTTGAATACAGTGGCTTTCATGTCTGCAAGGTGTAATGACATACTTGCAATGGGCATCTCTACTGCAATTGTTCACAAATCGAATCAAAGATCAGGCTTTCTGTGTTTCATAACTGTCCTTGAAATTAAGCAAATTACATATGTGAGAACGTTGTGCATCTAAAATCAGATTTAGTGTGCATGGGCATGCATGGACAGTGCAAATGCATATTCCATATACCAATATAATGAAAAATTAAATTAGTAGCTCTGCACCCAATTTGAGTAATACAGAACTGAGCATACAATGTAATTATGCTCTCTTGCATATACACATTACACTGCCGTATCTCGGTATGTGCCTGCCTACTCTTGTGGAAAAGTTTTGTTGTGCTTGAAGAGAGAGGAGGTCAAGGCTGGAACTGATAGGGCTATTCATTATGATTTTATAATAAGCCACATTTTTTAGCTCTCTGGCGTTCTCAGACTAATTATAAACCTATCTACTCTATCTGTTAACGTGATTAATAGTGAGCGCTGTTGTCAATCCCCATAGTTTCTTTGCAGCTCCTGGCTGCAATTGGTATCTGAATTTGACCCCCACTTCTGGGAGCCATCAGAGAATCTAAGTTTTCTTCCAGAATGCTTGGACAACATGGCAGCAGTGAGTAGAGGCAATCCCATGGGATTTTGAATAGTCTCCCTTGGAATGTGTAATGACAGACATCCAAAATGTGTTCCTGTAATTTTTAGCTTTGGGATTCAGAAGTTGGTTTTTTTAGTTTATTGGTAGTGTTGATAAAGTCAAATCACTTTTTTTTCCCCTTCATGGTGAGAATTATTTTTTAATTATGAAATTTTTAAGAAAGAGGGAACACCAAAAGATTGCTGTCCTATCTTTACCGTAGCTATTTCCCAGACTATTTACTGTTTTAAGGCCAAGCTAACAGATGATTTAGTCTTCTCTGTGAAAAACTTAAGACGTGTATGGAGAACCAGGCTGTGTTTGCTGAATTCCGAGGTGAAAAGGACCTTACAACTCTGTCATGTTCCTATTTTGTCTGTTTGTGGAATGGATCACTGTTCTCCACCATCTTTGGGTTTTGGGCTTCTTGGGTGAGCTGCTCTGATGCTTCTTACAAAGGTGGTTTGGGATATCGAAGGAGGAGGAGTGGGAGTTAGGGTGGTTGATGTAGGCTGGGAAAAGCGTAACCAGGTGGTGAGCACATCTTTGTTTCAAGTCTGATTACAGAGACTTTCTTCTGGGTTGACTCTTGGCTAAAGCTTTTTGCATAGTGACATTCACACCCCATCCTACACATCAGAAGGCAGGCTCAGTCAATGTCTTCTGTTGTGCATGTTTGGGAATGTTCCTCCTCTGAACTGGGATTTAGTGTTTCCTTGTACCACTCCAGGCGTTTTTCCTAGTAGGGCAGAGGAAAGAGGTTTTCATCCAGTGCATCTAAAACTAAAATTCCACATAGAAAACACTGATTGCTACTTACTGTTGAAAGTATATTTAAATATAGTACTGGTAGCATGAGTAAGTTAATATTCCTGTGAGTGTCTCAGGATCTCTTGTTGTTCGCTTTTTGTACATTTAAGTCTTCAAATTGCATCTTCCTATCATTACCTGTGGCTTACATGATCTGATTTTGGTGAGGTGGCGTGGGTTTTTTCATGGGCTGCTTTTCTTTCTTTCCTCCCTCTCTCCCATCTCCGAACGCCTGTATCCTTTTCAGGCAAACTGATATTTGCAAGAGACTAAAATGATGTTGGAGAATTTTCAGGCTTTTTTGTTTAGGTTGCAGACCACTGTTTCTGGGAATCTAGGTTAAAGAACAGCTTTAAAGACTGAGATAGTAGACATCTCCCACTCCCCACTTAATGATGTAGAAAAAGTGTTTATTTTGGGTTTGTTTCTTGCTCGTTTAACACCTTAGAATTATCAGGAATGTCAAGTCTGGTCTTTCCTGTTTTTTTGTTGGCAGACTTCTTGAATTACTCAGTAAATTAGGAGTTTTCTCAGGCCTAAAAAAAAAGGGTATGCTGTTTATCTTTAGAAGGAGCTTTTGTCTGAGTGTCTTGAGTTAAATGGGGGGGCGGCAGTGTTAGGAAATGGAGCTAGATAGCCTGAATAAAAATTGCTCTCTGATTAGAGGTCTCTTTCTTGGTCATAAGTTTTTGTTAGGTTTCTTTCCTGTTCATTTGTTTGTTGATGTGTTTTTTAATTTGAAAAGAAATTCCTTTTTTGTTCTGGGTTTAATGTGGTTTTTTTGTTTTCTCTTTCTGTGTTCTCAACATTCCCATTTTTTATGATGTGGAAAAAAATGGGAATAAAGCAGAAAAAAGCTGTTAAAAGAATCCTTTTCTTTTACTAGTTCAGAACCCTGATTTGGCATAGCATATTTGTCTTCCACTACAGATCAGTTATTTTTTTACTGTCAAAGCAGAAAAATAACTGAAGTTATTAATTTGTAGGCTGATTATTTAAAAAAAACTGTGGGTATCTTGCTAAATCATGGCAGTGGGGTAACTGTTGATGCCCTGGTGTAGGGTTCCTCTCTCCAATAGCTTAATATGCTTTCTAAAACTGAAGACCATCTGTGTAAATGTGGTTGTGAACGGGCTTTAAGTGTGATATTACACAAAGGAAGGATGATGGGCTGATGTCTAAATCAGTGGAAACATACAGCTGCTGCTGGGTGTGAACTTGTTGGTTGAATGCAGAAATAGTGTAACTGAAAGTGAGCTCTGCTTTTGGACACAGTTGCTGTGTTGGAAGATGTGGAAGAAATTCCAGTTACGCTTAAACATATGTGCATGTATTTTTCAGTTCTTCTATATAAACAAATAGTAAGAATGTGGGTGGATCAGTGGCTTCCAGATCATGCAAATATATGGATTTTGGTGGAGCTGGGAAGGAAGATTGACAAAATTAATGCAGTGGTATTTCCTTTGCATGTAAATGGTGTCCTCAGAGTACTGAGAGTACTGACAAAAAATTATTTAAAATGCAAGATTGCATTTATCTTTAAAATATTTCATATGAATGAAAAAAATACAAACTCAAGATCATGAAGTTTACCCCTTAAGAGCATTTTAGGGGAAATGGTTGAAGCAAGTATCTTGAAAAAAAAACGTAACTTAAAGTTAATTGCATTTTGCCAATAAGATCTCGGCAGTCCTATGCTGGATATTCTGAACACAGTTAAATTATGTACATCACAGTTGTTGAAGAGTTGAGGGTCATTTTTCAGATCGTCATCAGTTTCCTGAACATAGTGATGAAAGCAATCACTGATCAGAAATCAAAATCACCAATCTGAGTGATGGCATCATGGTTTTTTCTGCTGAACTGTGTAGCTAGTTTTTTGGGAGAATAGTGACATTATTTTTTAAATTTTTTTTTTTGTGGTTGGGGTGTGTGCAAATTACAGGAGCTTGGGACAGTGAAGACATTCAGTCACTGAGTGGACTTTCCAGTGCCTTCTGTTAAATTTACTGCTTTTTGAGGTGTTGCCTTCCAAAGTCAAGTTAATCTTGATCTTTGATAAAATTCTTTGCTAGCGTTTTTTTCTCTTTTCTAGGTAAAGAAATTAAAAGCCTTTGATGGAGATGTATCAAAACTGTCTCAAGCTGATTCCTTCATGTATTTACTAATCCAGGTGCCAAAGTAAGGAGATAGTAGGTTTATTCTGTTTATGATAAGTGTTCTTTTTTGGCTGTCAGTTCTAAACCTGTTTGTGTACTCCAGCTATGCTCTTAGGATTGAAGCCATGGTGTTGGAGAGGGAGTTCTCACCCTCCTGTGCTTCTCTACAGGATGACATGAAAATTATAAGACGGGCAACAAAAGGTAATTAAATATGTTGGGACATGCCTAATACTCTTGTTTTTGTTAGCATGTTAATTAGTCTGCATTACGAAGACCAGAGCTTGAATTTCAGGTACCTTAGCTATTAAAAGGAAGCTAACTCCCCTCTGACAAATGCCATCAGGGTGTGCCTGGTGGATCTTTGCTTCCAAAATCAAAAATCTGGAAACTTTGGATACACTAGCAACAAATTCATTTTTGAAGCCTGTAAGTAATGTATCCTAAATTGACAGAAGCAAAGGTGCCCATAACCAAATTAGGATGTCGTCCTTTGAGTACAGTTTGCTCTTTCCTGCACTGCTCTCCCTCTGATGGAATGTGGTTGTTGCACCTCTCTGCTCATTCTTTCGGAGATCCATAGAAAAAAATGACTATTTTCTTAATTTCTCTATATGCCATTTCCTTTTGAGGTGTCACTGTTGATAAGTTAAAATCTTTACTGTAGAGAATACTGTTGCGATTCCTTTGTTTTCTGGTTTTGTTCTCTATGTTTCTCTACCTATCTGTTTTGTTCTTTACATTTCACAAGTTTTGATCTGCTGCAGCTGGTTATTTGGTAGGTAATGTGGTGTCTCTACTCTGCAGGAAAATAGTTGATTTCCTGGTTTCAGTTAAACATTAATGCTGACCCTTTACAGTATCTTGAGTACCTCTTTGTCCTGTTCCTCAATGTGAAATTCCTATTTCATGTTGGAAATTTTTTGACAGGCTACTAGATCACTGCTTAGACTGCTTCTAGTGGTATAAAAAGGTGCAGTAAGTAAAATATTCAACTGTGAGCGCTGATGATTAGATTAGTCCTTTCAAGTGAAAGCAAAGGGAAAAATCTTTTTCCTACCAGTGGGGATTGAACTTGTCCTTGACTCAGGAAAGTGTGTAGTACCTTAGGATTAGGTCTGAGTTTGGCCTTTTATTAGCATCTCTTTCAAATCACTGTTGTTTGTGTTCTGAACAACAGACATATGTGAGGGAATATGTTATGTACAAAAGCAGCCACTCCTTAATGTCCTTCTTGTCCTTCACCCAGGACATATGTAAACTGGTGAATTAATTCCCTCCAGAGAGGAGACACTTTGGTCTCCAACTCCTGCATCAGGCCAGCCACGCAAATCACTGGCTGGGCCTTCCCTGTGTTCAGTCCACTTTGTCATGTGCACTTCTCCATTTGGTCTTTTCACTTCAGGGTTTGTTGATAGCCTGGAGTTGTTTAGGAATTATGTCTCCTTTTCTATTGCCGTCTCCTGAGTTTCTTTCCTGTAATTAAACTGAGAGAATATTTACTTCAGTTCTAATGCTGATAATCACTAAGGGTTGGGATGGTCTAAACAGCCTGGTGGATTCTCATCTAGCCTGCAGATGGGTGTATGTCACAGTGACGCGGAGCAGGCTCTTACTGTGTGAAGTCTTTAGAAGCTGCCTTCTCCTCTTGGCCTTGTGAAATTTGCTGTCCTCTGGTTTATTCTCTCCTCTTTTTCCTCCTTGTTTCCTCACCTATAAGTTGTTAGATCAAAGGTTATTTAATTATTTCTATGGTTTTAGGCTGCCAGTATACAAATGTACATACAAACGTACGTGGGCTGTGTGCTTCCAAAATGATTGATTACTGTATTGTGTTGAGCAGCTGAATGCAGGGTAAATTATAGAACGTGGACTTGGAAGCAAAATAGTTTTTAAAAGTATTTACGCTGCAATCAAAAGGATTCCACCTTTTATTTTGTTCCTTGGTGTAAAATATAGTACCTTACATTAAAGCCTGCTCATGGTGATTTTCTTGCCATATGGGCACTTCCAAATTTGGAGTTACTTAGTTTGCTGTACCACATTTATTAACTCTTTATAGTTTTGAATTTCCACATCGTATTTCTAAGGCAGTCCCTCTGGTGCGCATATATTGTTTTTTGCACATATATTGTTTTTTGCTCGTATGTGGCTGGGTGAAAAGGTGTATGAATTCAGATAGAACACTGCTGTGCATTTTGCAGAGAAATGAACATATGTACAAACCAGGCTTGTGTGATGGGAAAACTTTAAAAGGCAGTTTTATTCCATTCGACTCTGTCATGCTGAATATAACTTTGTGCTAAATCATCTTTGATATGACAAGTAAAATAAATGCTGCTCTGGGTTGGTGATCATACAGAAATAAAGTGATGATTCATAGTGGGAGTGGGATAAGCAAGGAAAATTTAAACATTGCCTGTTATCTTTTCAAGCCTTATGGGCAAGTCTCCTAAGAAAGGAATAATTGTTCAAAAGCCCAATCCTGGCAGATGGCAAATGGATCCTGCAGGGTGCAGAACACTTGCCTCACACTAGAATAATGAGTAGGTGGTGAGGATACTTAACCACTTGCATGAGGCACTTCACACATTGCAGGATTAGGTCCCAAATGTTTCCTTAGCTGCTGGAGGTTGCCTTGGAAATACTACACTTGCTAAGTCAAAGTCTGAACATACACTTGAGGTCTGTCAGTTGTGCTTGTGAATTGGAATTATATAGTACCATTGTTTATCCCATGACCTCTTCAGTTTCCTGTCAAATTTCAAAATAAAGCTCAAGATGAAGAGGAGCTTGGTAACTGACTATATTTCTAGACAAACAATTGTTAGACAGCAATTTTCTTGTTCCTTACAGAGTTAATGACTTGTGAGGAGCTGCATTCCATATTGCACTTGGTCCTTCAGGCTGGGAATATTATGAATGCGGTAAGTGACATCCCAAAGGGAGATGGCTGATGGACCATGCTTCCTTGTTAGTATTGCAGTGCTCTGATGTCATGCCTTAGCTTCTCATTTGCTCTTGTGCAAATTGTTTCTTTTTAGGGAGGTTATGCTGGCAATGCTGTTGGATTTAAACTGTCGTCACTGCTCAAGCTGGCGGACACGAAAGCAAACAAACCTGGGATGAGTCTGCTGCATTTTGTTGCTCTGGTATAGAAAAACTATTTTGCTGGTATAAGCAACTTCTACAAATATAGGTCCATTAACTGATAGACAATAAAAGGGGCCATATGCCTCAGAAAAAAAGCAGCTTTCTCACAGCTTTGATCTAATCTTCACCTTTTTTCTCCTGCCACAAAATTCACCGAAAATTACCTCTACCTGGTCCTCCTATCCAGAACCCCATGGAAAGCTTTAGTTTTTATATGATATAGAAACTTGCCTTCATCACACTTTTTCATTGTCGATTTTTGCTGATTGTCCCAAATTCTTACACTGTATAAGTGTCTTATTTTGATAAATATTCTCTCAATCTTGCCATTGAGTCTTTTGAGCAGCCTTTTTGATGGCTTTTTTTCCTCCCTTGATGACTGATTTGTGTTTTTTAAAGCTGCTGCAGTCTTTTTTCAAGCTATTTTTCCTTCCTTTCAAATGTCTTGATTTCAGAAGGGAGAGAATTTAAATGCATCTGTATGACTTCGGTTATCTGTGTACAAACTGGCTTAACAGATTTCCAGCCAGCAAGCAATAGGGTATTAATTGGTGTTTGTACAGGAAGCATTGTATCTGCTCAAACAATGGCATCAGTAAATTGTTCTTTCCTTAACTTTCCTTATTAATACATCTGGCTTATTAATACATCACTGGCAGAAGCAGCTATTACTGTACACTGCAAAATGGAAGCTGTTGTTTAAAGTCTCCAGTTCTGATCCCTGCCTTTCTTTGAGGGGGTGTCCTCCACTCAGTTGTGTTAGGATTGAATAGGAAAAAAAACAGTGCAGGAGAGCAACCTTTAAGTGCCCTCCCAGAAGCTTTAGAACTGCCAGACTTAGGGACTTTGGCATGGTGGTGGAATGTTAATGGATTGTGTGTGTTTTGGTTTTGTTCTGTTTGTTTCAGGAAGCCCAAAAGAAAGATGCTGCTCTTCTCATCTTTTCAGAAAAAATTAGGAGTGTTCACGATGCCGCCAGGTGAGTTGAAAGAAAACTGAAAACTTATGGTTACACTGTGACTTGGAATTTTCTCATTTGTGAAGCAATGAGTCTTATTCAGGAAGGTCTTGGCACAAAAACAGATCTTTACAAATGTTTACTGTAGCTTTGAGGTCTTAATTTCCATTTACTAGCAGAAGTATGCCTGCAATGTGCCTTCAGGTATGAGGTTTTTTTAGTACATGATCTCCATAGGTTTTTGGTATTTCTGTCTCTGTCAAATACATGTGCCTGTTCATTACTTTTAAGGGATTGAACTAAAAGCATGTTACTGTTTTTCCTTAAACCAATTTTCATCAGTCTCTGAGCAGGCTACAATACTTTTCCAAATCTGCTATCAGGGACAGGTGCTGGCCCTGGCTTTGCTTAGATGCTTTTGGAGGTTTCATTTGCTGTCTTGGTTGGAAAATCTGAAGGGTCTGTGGCTCTGCATTTTTTCAGTTTAAAGTCTTAAGCTCCATAATTTTAAACTGAACCTGATTCATACCTCAATAACTGTACTTATTTTTGTGAGACAGTGTGATCTAAGTCTGAAGCCTGGAAGAACTGTTCCCAATGCTGAAGTTCTGTTCCCAGTTTTGCTACTTCCTTACTCTTGAGCTTAGGGCAATCTATTTACATTCTTTTCCCAGCTGCAAACTGGATCCAGTTTCTTAGATCTGATGGAGGGATAAGTAATGTCTGCAAAAGACTGAAATCTTCTGAGGAAAGGAGTGGCCATGGAGTTAATCAGAAAATTTTTGAGGGACCACCTGTGTGGCTCTCTGCCATCCAACCCACACACCTTTTTGGCAGTTTGCCATGTGGCCTGCTGGGGAATGTAGCTTTCCTCAGCATCCAAACCCCCTGGCAAACAGGAGAGGAACAGGCAGAATCCCAAATTTGGTGATATTTATTTTCTAACCACTTTGTTCTTTGATCACATTTGTTAACGCTGAAAGTCTTGTGTTGTAACTCACGCTGAAGTCTATTCAGGGAGTGCACTCTGTGCAGGAAAATGAAACAAAATTAAATATGTACCTCACCACTGGGCACGAGGAAAGTCTTTAGAGAGAACTGTCATGTACAAGTTGCTCATAAATCTTCACAATTAGAGCATGTTAAAACGACTACCATTATGTTCTTTATTTTTTGTTGTCTTGCCTTCTTTACTTGTAGGCCACCCTATTCCTCCTTGACATTCAGAAAAATGTAGCCTGTATTTTCTACTGCTTTCCTTAGTTGCAAAAACACCATGTTTTCCCAAAACAGGGAACTTAACTTTGCAGGTGAAGTAAGCACAGAAAAACCAGCACACATTATATTCATGTGCGTACTGACAAACTTATGCATGTGTCACCGTCTGCTGCCATGTGCATTTCGATCAGTCTGCCACAAATTCTTCAGCTTTACCGTTTGAAACTCATGCTGCTGGTGAAACAACCTTAGGAGGAGCACGTGCACAGTTGTTAGTTCTTATCATTTGGCAAACTGTAGTGCTTCAATTCCTAGGCAAAGCTTAGTTCTCTTGTGAAGGAAATGCCATGGGTTTAGAAGCATTTACCCTCAAAGTGACCGTGAGATTTAGGTGGGAACTCCTGTTGTACGGAACGTGGGTCTCCCAGGAGAATGTTTAGATTACACCAGATCAGAGGTGTTTCCTGTGATCTTCAGTTTCTGAGTTCCCTTTTCACAGCAGCAGCTCTGCTGCTGGTATGTAGTAGAAGGATGAAATATTATAGCTGCTGGGTTGAGACTGTGTAGGTGGCATTGCTGTGACTGCTTAGAAGAGTGTAACGTGCAATTTTGTGATGCCAAATGCTACTGCCAAAATCAGTAGTCCTGGCTGACAGTCTCTCTCAGTGGCCCCCTTTTTGTGGTAGCTCCTGCACTCAAAGAGTCATGTAATCAGTTGGACCGACCAAAGGATCCATCTGGAAGCAAATTGGCTTTTTCCTTTCCCTAGGTTAATTTTCAGTTCGCAGATAAGGCTGGCCATCTCGAAAATGAGTGCTAGGACAGGCACCAGGAGTGAAAAGGAACACCTGGTCAGAGGCAGGGCAGCATTAACCTTTCTAAGGTTAGGTGGGTAGGACTGCCTGGAGTTAATCATGAAACCACACCCCATGGGAATCTTTTCAGGTTGCAAATAAGAAGAAATGTGCTTATCTCTCTCCTAACTTTCAGTGTCTACTCTGGAAAGATTTCCTGAACAGGCAGGTCTTGTTTGATAGCCCGTTTGCACCTCATGTAAAGCATCCACTTTTGCAGCATGTTGTGGCTGACCTGTGGGCCACTCCTTCTCCTTTGATAAATGTTCTCTGTACATGCTATTTTTAGGTTATCCATTGATAATGTAGAAGCAGAGCTCCACTCGCTGTCCGTCAAGACAATATCTGTTAAAGACAGCATCCGACGAGACCCAAAACTCTTTCACCAGATGGAAAGCTTTCTCCAGGTTTGTGGGATATCCGTGTTAATGCGTTACTGTCGCCTGAATACAGCAGCATTCCTCAGCTGAATGTCATTTGCGTGGACCTGTTAATAAACAGAAGCACTGTTTTTATATGCCTGCCCTGTCAGTTGTACAAAGGTGTTCCAGCCTCATGCTGTTTGTCAAGTAAGAGTGTTGGAAGGCCTGTGTTTTTACAGGGAGGGATATTGAGTGTACATTGCCCAAGGCCTGTTAGGCAAGCGTGTTTAGTGCGTGAAAAATTACTGATGAAGATCAGTAGTTAAAATATAAGACAATTTGGAATGGTCTCTGGTTTTGTACTTTGCAGCTGCCCAAAGAATAGCGTCTGCATGTTATGTTATTCTGGAGCACATCAGTTTTAGCTGAGGCTGTGCTGTGCATATGAATCTTGTTTGCAGGGTGACTGAAGAGATATTGTTAGAAGCTGGAAGGTTAAGGGACTGTTTTATCTACTAATTTACCCTTAGCACAGAGTCTCTTATTCAGAGCCACACCATTATTTCCGTGTGGGTTCTCCTTTTTTTTTTTTTTGTTAGATACTGCAGAGACTTTACAGGTCTGGATGTATATAGCACTTACCTTGGAAGCAGAGTTCTTGGGATTTTCTGAGTACGTGGTGATGCCTGGAGAGATACATATTACACTTAAATGATTTTTTTCTGTTTCACACTCTAGGTAATTATTAAAAGTAAGAAGGCAGGTGTTGATCTGGAACTTAACCCGCCCTGATTTTCAACTTGCAAATGTAGTTAATAGTCCCTGGAGTTTTTCAGGAGATGAAAAGCTGATGAAGAAAGGGGCAGGTTAAGATTGAAATACCTGTCCTCATTCACTCTGAATTGTTGGCTTTGATCCATTGCATCCAGACTCTTTAATGTTATGTTTTAACATGTTTGGGATTTTAAAAAATCTAATAACTGGTTTTATGTAACACTACAACCTTGTTTAGGCCACATTCCAAAAGAAATGTTGGGAAAAAAAATTTTACAAATGCATACCTTACATAAACACTTCCGGTTTTTCTTTCTAGATTACAGGTGATAACCAAGCTGATAGAGAAGTCAGCTTTGATTATTTCACCCTTGTGAATAAATTCCTGAAATATGTGGAGGAACTAATTTTCGATGTATGCTTTTATCAGTTGTCCAGTTTATCTTCAGTTCAGGTTTAACTGTGGGCTTTTTTCTCTTTTTTCTTGAGACTAGCAAGTCATATTAATTCATATCCTAGTGGTATAATTTTCCAAGTAATTCTTGAAAGCAGGGTTGGATTAAGCGGTCACAAGTGCCTCCAGCTGCATTTTCCCACCCCAGTGCTACATTATGAAAAATATTTAGGCGACCATGAGTTAGAGAACTGATTTGTCTGAAAAATTAACTTTTCTCATCAGGTTACTTTGAGCTACAAGTGGTGTCAGATGTGGGATTGTGCAAGAATAGAAGTGGATAGCTGGTGGTGCAGATAGAGGAGACAGGGGCACCTGATCAAAGTGTTTTAAGCAGTTCTGCTGCACAAAGTCTAATCACAGCCTTTTCCTCCTCAATCTTCTTCTAAACTAAACTGCTCCCGTCCTGTCTGTGTTGCTCTACACTTATGATTCAAAATGCTGCTTTATGGGAGTATTTTCTGGATGTCTTAAAATACACGTTTCCAGTGGATCCTTACCTTTCAAGCATGAAAACCTTTTTTATTGTGGTCTAGGGTCACCTTAGGAAGGAATTGATTTTGTGATGTATAGCCATGAATCAGGTCACATGTGTTCTCAGAAAAGTGAGGAGGGGGAATTAATCCTTTATGCTTAGTTGAAGGTTGAAGAGGAAAGGGGAAAACAAGGAATTAGGAGCTTTTAAGGAGCTCCCAGGTGGTCTGTCAGTGTTCTAGTAGAGTCTTTGGTTTTACTCATCTAAAAATTAAAGCTGTAAGTTTGTTCAAGGGCTTTTGAACTTTTTCCTGCTTTCTGTCATAGTCACTAGAATGTACATTTTGATTGATCCATTTTTTGTGATCTTCTTTACTCAGTGTGCTGAAATTACATGTTTTCTTTTGTTAGTAGGAGTTCTCCTTCAAAATGTTAATTTCCTGAGCTCTGGAACAATTTCTAAGTTGGAACATGAATTTCATAAGTTCCTAATATATACATGACCCGTTGTGACTTTAATTTTTCTGTCTGGTTCATGTGTGTATGGTTTTTGCTACAGTTTGCTGTAAGGCATCTAAAGGAGCTTGAACACCAGAAACGAGAATTGCAAAAGGAGGGAAATGCACTTATTGACTTTTTCTGTGAAGACAAAGAAACTATGAAGTTGGATGAATGTTTCCAGATATTTAGGGACTTCTGCATAAGATTCAACACGGCTGTTAAGGTAAGGGCGCTGAATGAGATTCTCACACTTTCGAAATGGATATTGGCTCATGTGAATTAAGTTGGTTCTTCTGCTTAAGGGGCATTTTATATCTTGTAGTATTTGATCTGTTTGCTCAAATGGCTGCAGAAAACTGCACTCCTGTAAGCATTCCTTGCCAGAAGCCAGGTGGGAAATGGCCATTGTGAGCAGCCTTGCTGCTCTGCATCTTCTGTTTCAGGCAGGCGAGACCACTGGGATGATACGTCAGGGTTGTTCATTGGCCTGCTTGTAAGTGGGCCCCTTCCTCCTCTTTTGGTGAGGAAGCTGGTGACGGCTCAGCTGAGCCATGAGACAGATTGCACAGACTTCCTGACTATTGCTCGCTGTTCAGGCCTTGGACTGGTAGCGTTGGATCATTGGAAAGGCCTTGAGGTGTGGCATGCCATTCCTTGGATGTACTTACCGGCCTGAATCTGCACTAGCTCGAGCTCTCCGCTGCCTTCCTTTACATGACCAGAGGCACTTTACCAAGTAAAGTAAGGGCTGTGTATTCTACTTTGTCCTTCCAAATGATTTTTGTGGGTGAAAACTTAAGAAGTGAAACAGGCCTATGGCAGCAAGATACCCTATCCCCAGTGTGATCATTCATTCACCAAGTACCCTGAATTGGTCCTAAATAATTCAGGAAATGTACTAAGGTGGAGGAGTCAGTATTGGCATTGGTTACAGTTTTGGTTCAGCAAAGTCTGTCTATTGTTACAGATATTTCTTAGGTCTTTACAAATAGCATGAATTAGTTGGATCCACACCCTTATGCAATCTGCATTCAGCAGCACTTTGGATAAAAGCTTTAGTTCAGAAAGAAGAGAACAGTCTCTATTTGTAGCGAGCTGACAGGATATTCAGCTAATGTGCCTGTTGTACCATTAGCTTACCTAGCCTTTACCAGCCAGGACAGCACATAGTTACATGTGGGTGAACATTGCACAAATGTATAAAACCAAATGGTGATAGCTATTGCAGTCAGTTAAGCAGGAGGTGACTTCATCCATACATGTTCAAGTATTTGGGATTGAGGATTTCATTCATAGTCACGTATTACAAGTGATTATTGGATAGCTATGACTTTTGAGGTCCTCTCTGTAGTAAGCAGCTACACTCTAAAAAAATTACAAATTAGACTCTTGCTTGCAAATTTTGAGAAGATTTGCTTGCTAAGATTTGCTTGGATTGACCGTTGTTCCTACAAAATTAGCAGAACGATTTAGAATAAAAATGGCAGTTCTGACAAAAGAATGTCATGTGTAGACAACACATCCAGCAATCTAAAAAGATGGCTTGTACCACAATGGCGGTGTGCACATATTTCAAATGTTCAAACATTTTTTGCAATTTTTTGACATGTCTAACTATTTGCTTAAAGCAGACTTTTCATTTGAATAAAATCTCCTAAAACATGTTCTGGATGAGGTTAAAATGTTCTTCTTCTAATACGGAATATGTTAACAATATCCGCCATTATTTTTAACCATTTCTCTTCACAATGGGATATTTAAAGCTGAGCTTTAGCATTTGGCAAGAATTCGTTCTGTAATCCCATACCTGTGAAGGAAAGCTCCCTGCCAAACATTTTTCCCGAAACGCAAGTTTTTTCTTTTTCCTTTCTTAGATGTTCAGGTTTCTTAGGTCTCTAATGCATCTTATCTTCCAGAGCCCAGTGTAGTCTCAAATCCACTTTAAGAGCTGTAGATTAATCCATTCATCACAAAGCATTAGGCTTTTGTTTACTGAAAGCTTTCAGGTGACTTTTTCTAGTTGTGCAGCTCTTCTGTTGTCACAACAACAGGAAGATCAAACTACACAGAGCTTTAGACGAATATAGGTGTGATTTTTTTTTTTTTTTTAAACAGTGTGTCATTGATCAGAACAGATTTAACAACATGCTGGAAAATCGTGTCATTTTTGAATCCTCTGTCAAGACTAGCCTCCCCCTTCTTTCTTTTGCTACAGCTGTGCTGGCTGTAGCAAGCCAGGTTTTTCATTTCAGAAAGTAATGCAGAAAGTTCAAGCAAAGGTGCAGTTAGATTAAATCTGAAGCCTAGAGGTAACAGTTAAAATGTTGATATTCACAGTAAATCACTGCTAATTGTTTTAGTAAAAAGGTGTTTACTGTGTTGTCTTTCAAATTCAAATTACCTCTTCTATGGGTTCTATGGGAACCAAAATCCCTCAGTTTAGCTGCCAAAATCTCCATCCTACCCTGGGCAATCTCTGTCCAGTTTTTGAAACCAACAGTGATTATGAGATCCAAAATTGGAGTGAGACATTGATTAATGGTCCTTGAGTGGGGTCAGCTGATGTCTAGGCATTGTGAGGCATAACTTTTCTGCTTGCTTTCATATGCAATTAAGCAATGTCTTTTCGCAAAATTTTTGATCTGTAATGTTAGAGGAAAGTAGCACTGTGTAGAAATTGCACTTGCTGAGGAACAGTTGCAGTTGCAGTCAGGTAGGTTGGAAGAACCATGTTGGCCGTGTGCTGGTCAGACAAGTTTGTCCTAAAATATGAATGTAATGATTAGGTAGAGGTTTACTCACCTGATAAGACTGCCACCTTTAAACTTAGTGAGGGCTTGACGCTCTCCATCTTACATCAGGAACTCTTTGGCTTGACCAAAGAATGGTTGGGCACTGGAACCGGCTCCCCAGGGAAGTGGTCACAGCACTAAGCCTGACAGAGTTCAGGAAGCGTCTGGACAATGCTCTCAGGCACATGATGTGACTCTTGGGAATGGTTCTGTGCAGGGCCAGGGTTTGAATTCAGTGATCCCTGTGGGTCCCTTCCAACTCATCATATTCTGTGATTCTAGGATGTGACATCTGCTTGGGTTTGATGGGTCATGCTGTTGGTCTTTGCAAGGTCTGGTGCATTTCTTTTGCGTACGCTGACTGGCCGGATGTGTCGTCACTGTTAGCTATGCAGGGAGCTGCTCTCTGTAGGGTTAATGGTTGCAGGCTATGGTTGCCACAATGATTTCGTGTGTGTATGTGCTGGGGGTTGGGAGAGGGTGATGGCAGTAGAAGCTAACTTGTATGGGAAGAAATAAAGGGAGAGAGGAAGGAGTGTGTCTTGTTCTTATGCATAGGACACAGTCCTCTGAGACATGTATTTGTGATTTTCCTCCTTCAGGAAAATAGGGAACGAGAGATCCAGGAACTTCATAGTCTGCAAAGGCGAAAGGAGCTGGAGGAGAAGCGTCGATCCTGGGCAGCTGGAGAGCTTGGGAGCTTTGGGCGGAGCAGCAGTGAAAATGATGTAGAGATGTTGGCTAAAAACGGACTTGGAGAATTTCTTCCCTTCTTGCAGCAGAGGCCTCAAAGCCCTTTGTACAGAAACACAAATTCCAGACGCTCTCGACTTTCTTTGGGGATGACTGCAGACAGGGAGCTGCAGAGTTTCCTGGAAATCTCAAAAGACGAGGATCCGAACAAGTTTAACAGCCTTCCCCGTGCAAACACCCGACAAGCAAGACCAAACGTAGCCTGGACGGAATCCAAAGAAACAAGAGATCTCAACTTAAATACCTTGCACTTACACCAGCAGTCTGAAACGGAAGTGAAAAGTGGTGGCCCAGTGCAGGTGCCTCCAGCTCAGCCCAGTCACCTCAGTGGCTCAGCCGGTCCTGGTGCCCATTACTCACAGAGGAGCACCGACTACAACTTGCACACTTCCAACGTGTCCTGTGAGGAGTCCACAGATATAAATGCTCTGGCCCTTGCAATTGAGGAGCATGAACTTGTTAAAGGGTTACGAAAGTTTGATATTCAAGGAGCAAAGCCTGCAGAGGATGCCCCTTTAATGTATTTAGAGGATGCCGGTGGGACAGACCTGGAGACTCTAGATGATCTGAGCTTTCATTCCCTGAGCACTGCTGATGATGAGCTGCCTCCAGCTTGCAGAAGTTCCAGAGAGGCCCACCATCAAGCCAAGGCAGGAGGTTGCAAGAGTGAAGCTTTAGAGCCCAGCAGCAGCAGCCCTATGTCTATGGATACAAGTGTTTCAGGAAGTAGGGAAGATGGCCCAGTGTGCTACATGTCAGATACCACGACTGATTGTTCTTTGACATTGGACTCTGAAGAGGGAAATGATTTTAAATCGGCAGGCAACGAAATAAGAAGTGAGGCTGGCAAAGCATGCTCTTCTGGCAGTGATGCTCAACACAAGGCTAGATCATTCTTCTCAAACCTGAATTCCACCTCTGACAAGGAACTGTCACTTCACGCTTCTGCAAATAAGGATGATGCTGACAGTAAGCACACCCTTCCTAAAGAAAAACCCATAAAAAATAAAGATCTAGCAGGACCAAAGACAAACTCTTTAAAAGATCGATCTCCAAGCTCCACAAAACCCAGTGGCACTCGGCCTGGCCACACAGCTCCTTCCAGACCTGTCAGAACTTTGAATGCCTCTGAGAACGAAAGTATGAGGAAAGTGGTGCCTATTTCTCGGTCAAACAGGGCACCAAGCAGTGTGAAAAAGCCGGAGCCCAAGCCAGCCCTTCGTGAAAGCAGTACAGTGGAAAGTCGGCTGTCCCACCGCAGCTCTGTCCGAGGCACAACAGACACGCTGCCAAGGAGTCCCTACAGGCACAGCATGTCAGTGGAAGAGCCAAAGTTACGAAGGGGCACTGTCACCTCAAGCAGTGCTCACTTTGAGAGGGACAGAGTTGCTCTCAAGAAGCCAAGCTCTAAACCCATTAGGAGTAACGTCAAATCAAAGACAGATGAAACAAAGATGTGTCGCTCCAGTGTAAAACCCCAGACCCCTGCAGAGGACACCAAGGTTGCCACAGTCAGTATTCCCAAAGCACCGTCTGCTGTCCCAAACTTTGCGAGGAATACAGTGGCCTCTTCTTCAAAGCGTGCAAAAGTGGATCTATCCAGCTCATCCAGACCTCCACCCATCACAAGGTCGGTGTCCCAGAGGCTGCCTAAAGTGAAGCCAGCAGCGACCTCTGATGATCCAAATCCAAAGGAGAACAGTGTGAGTACCTTAAAGAGAGCGAGTAGCGCCAGAGTGGTTGGAAGGAGCATCCTGCAGGGAGAAGCTGTCAGCATGAAAGCAGAGCCTGCACCAAAGGAACAGGGAACAGTGGAAAAGGCGTCTCTTAAACTGAAGGATGCAAACCGCACCACAATTGGTAAAATACTGAAGCCATTATTGAAATAAGGGAGAGGGGTTTTTTAACCTTGGAATGTGAACACTTGTCCAAGCACTGGATGTCTGTGTAGTGAAATTCCTTAAAACAGTAACCTTGCCAATACATGGCATCATGTGCTCATTGAAGTACAGCACACTGTTGGAAAAGGGCAAGTAGTTCTGGTCTAAATCCTTTCTTACGAATTTGAATGTATTTAAAGCTACTGTGATGGAATGTGAGCAGAACAGCAAATCTTTGCATTTGTGAGAAAAAAAAGTCACCAAAAGCCAAAAAGTTTTAAGAAGTTTTAACTACGAGATGAAACACTTTGTGACAGAAAACGTGGATAAAGGCCAGTTTTTTTGTGTACATAAGATTCTTGCTAGGACTCAAGCCTTTGTGCTTGTTGGTTTCTTATTTGATGTCAAAATGAATCCTGTGGAACAGTACTGAAATGAACTTAGGCGATTGTGCTTTCCATTGCTTTCGATTCCTTGGATTCGGGAGCTCTTTTTGCCTGTTGCGAAGTCCATTGCTGGCAATTGGACGTCAGACTGGGAACTGCTGGCCAAAAAATTTTAAAACAAGACGTTTGCTGTTTGTGGCTGTCTTTAACCTCCCTGAATTTATAGCATGTTTTATGAATGTGTATGTGTGTCTGGGGAAGGCTTTCTGCTGGGCAGGAGGCTTGTTCTCCGAGAATGTGGCAGCATTGTCTTGCATGCACAAGTAGATACGGCTGGTGCTGCATTGGATAGCACAGCTGGAGGCTGTGCCTGTCGGAAGGGCCATTGGCATGACGACTACTCCTGACTTGTTCTGATCACAAGCAAACTTGCCAGCTTTTGGTCATACAGAAGTGCCATATATTTATGATACATATCAGGATGTTTGCGGTTCAGCTCTTGAAGGCTGCAATGTAGTGCCGAGCACTTTCTTACCATTCCATGTTTCCACTGGTTTGTATACTACCAAACTACTTGAATGTTGCAATGGCTCTGATTGAGCCATTAGTTTCCCTGCCTCCTCCTCCTCCTCCTCCTCCACTCCCTCTCCTTGTCAGCAAGAATATTTAGCATGAAACACAGAGCTTACGCATGACAATGTTTTTGTAGAGTTCTTTGGTTGCTTCAAATGTGGTTTTTAATGTTTAAAGACTCTAAAGGAATTAAACTAGCATTTGATAAGCTTTTTGCAAAGTAAAAACACCCCTTTTTCCCTGCAGATACAAATTTTAACTTCTGTCAGACTAAGATACAGAGAATGAGGGGAAAACTCATTCAGCATGCTGTGCATCTTCCCAAGAGAAATGTATTTAGGTGGGGAAAGTGCTGTTCTCCTAAGCATTTTATTTAAAGAGTTGCCTGTTACTCACTTATGAGTGAAGCCTCATTTAAGAATAAAGTTCTAAAAAAAAAAGGAAAATCTGTTCAGACAAGCGGCATTGACATCCTAGGGATAGATCTGTTTGTCTGCTCTATCCCTCTGTGCTGGGAGAGCGTAATTCAGTGAGGATGAGCTCACACGCTTCTCACGGGCTGGTATCAGGGACAGCTAACTTTGAGGTTTGAATCTGGCAAGGGGCCTTTAGCTCCTCCCACATACCAGCCAATCTTGATGCAGACATCATACCCAAACACCATAAAGTATTGCACAGGGCCTCTTGTTTGAGTCTGTCCCACAGGGAGAATTTATAGAGCCCGCTTTTCTGCAAGGGCAAATATTCTGCTTTTGGATAAGCTTTTTGCATACTGCCTCCCTTGTGGGTTAGATACAAAAGCATCTCCCTTTTTATTTGTATCTGTGTGGATGTGTGCACATCTGCAAGAGCAGATGATTGACTTTTTTCCTTTTTTTTTTAAAGAAACCAACAAATTTTATTGGTAGCAAGCTTGAAACATAATTTAAATGTGTTTGGAACATGTAAATAAATTTCTATAAATCTGTGTAAAAGAAAACTGACTGTATTTAATGGAACATTTATACATTTCGGAGTAACTCGGTAGTTTAATAAAGTTCCCATTTACTGGGTATGAGGTTTGTACTTTCTCCTTCCTGTTACACTCTTGGCTTTGGTCCTGAAGATCTCAAGCAACTGAGTCTGGGTGGGTGACTGTGGGAAGGACTTTACAGCAGAAACCGTGGTGTTTAAAATCCTAGGTTTGTTTTCATAGTAATACATGCAATTGAACTTCAGTTTCTGAACATTTTTGGGGTGGGACTTTCTGCATGGGTTTGGGTATAACATGGAAGGCATTAGATGGTAGACACAGCACTTTGTGTACACGTTGGATGTTGTGGCCAAGACAAATGTTCATGGCACTGACAAGTCTGGATCTGTCACTATCTTCATGCCTTTGAGCTTAGCACACTGTATTGAGAAATTCTGGTCTACAACTCCCAGGACTGTGGAAATACAGAACAGCCTGTTTTGCAGGAGCAGGTGGTGACTTTGCTCTGCAATTTTGAATTTTTCAATTTTGTCCCATTCTCCCATTATTTTTCCGTCTTTGCTGCACACAAAAGAACATCTATTCAGCAGAAAAAAAGCGAAATCCAGCCAGCCTCCTTGTCCTCAGGGAGCACTTCCTCCTCTCTGCTATGGAAATTATTTCTGGACTGGAATTGCTGCTTTTTGCAAACTTGTTTAGCCCCTGACTTTTCTAGTTTGGTGAGTGTCTCTCCCCCTTCGGAGTGGCAAGCACCTGCTGTCTGCCAGTGCTGACTGATGGCTGCTGGTGGAATCTACGTGGGAAAGCCCTTCACCATCAAAAGGTGTGTCTCAAAAGTTTGTTTTTTTCTAAACTTCATTTTTATGTCACAAGGGTTTATAATTACCAATTCTTTATTTAAACTACCGGGTGTCAGAGACAGCGATGCCCTGTAGGTTAAATTTCCCATGTCATACAGTGTTCCTGAAGGCTAGAAGGGCACGGCACTCGCCTGCTTGCAGTTGGCTTTCCAGAAGGAACCCAGGCCTTCTCTCCAGCTTTGTTCTACTGAATGGCTGATGCTTCTGACCGTGACCAGGGTCCATCAATCTCCTCTGGTCACTGCTGAGGTGGCAGTGAAGTGGGGGAGCCCAGGGGACCGTGAGGGTAATCTGGAGCTGTGGAGCTGGTGAAGATTGAGAGATAGAGGGAAGCTGTGGGAGTATGAGGTGCTGATTCATACTTGGAGGAATTTAATATTCACATCTCATGTGGGAACTGCATACAAATGAGGGGCTCAGTGCATCCCTCATTACAACAGCTCATTAAATTATCAAGAAAGACAGAAAGGGTTCCCATCACACCTCCCACAGTGTACAAGCCCGGACTATGTCATTCAAAATAACCCATCTGTATCTTTCCAATCTTAGGGTCCATCTGTGTGGACGGCTGCAGACAGCCACGCGCTGGCTCCAGCCTAACCCTTCCCGAGCCAGCTCCGTGCTGGAGGCGTTCCCTGGGTGCTGACCCCGAGCTCCCAGCCTGGGGCTCGTACCGCACATCCTCCCGGGCTCGGTGCCTCCAGCTCGGCTGCGCTGCTCCGCTGGCACTGCCCAGAGCCCCGGCTGCCCGCCCCCGGCCAGGCCTGCCTGCTGCTGCGTGTGAGAACGTAATCCCTGTGAGAGAGGCCCAGCTAAACACTGCTCCTTTCAGATTTGGCTGCACAATGTTTTCCATTAACTTGATACATGCTGTTTACATCCTACTGCGGCCAGCGCCAGAGATAACTGCCTTGGGAACAGCTCCCTACAGGTATTGTTAACAGCTGCTGGAAACAAAGGAGTTTGTTTTAGCCACGTCACTATCTAAATAGCCAAAAATACGTTACTTTTTTATTGCTTGGAAGCTGATATTAAAAACTCTGTCGCGTTCTCCTGGTTGAAAGATGCATTCTGGAAATCTTGTATGCTGTTAAAACTGGCAGCTGAGCAAATATCTGTGCAACTCTGAAAGACAGTGACACTGAGGCGAGGGACATGTGAAGGTCCTTGTTGCAAGGTGTGTGATCGGCACCACCAGCATCACCTACTTGCACTCTGAGAAAATTGTTTCAAGCCAGTGGTTGTTCCCTGCTATGTAACTGGTTTCCATGCCTTTCCAGCCTGAAGGCTGAGGTTGCAGGATAGGCAATGATCGCCTCAGCTAGCAACTTGCTCTGCTTAAAAAAAAAGAGAGAAAACAAAAATCCTCAATCTCCAGCTGTTGATGTCCGTACTTTCAGCATTGAAGCACTGGGGATATGAGCTTGTTGACTTTAGTGGTGGTGTTTAGGGTGAGGTTGGCAGTGGCTGAGCAAAAGCTCAGCAAGGGTGGCCTTGTCTGCGTGGAGGGGAGAGTTACGCGAGTTTCTGAGACCATCTGAAGCAGACAGACTCCCTTTGAACAGAGATGTGCCTCTTCTTTTGATCAGGTCTGAACAATAGCCCCTTGTTTGTCCTATTCTATCCTTATTTGTTGGGAAGAGGAGGAGGGAAAAAAGCAAGAAACTTTGATGCTTCCTCGTGGGTCAAGTGGAGCAAAGATATGAACTGTACCTACTTTGGTTTTTGTCTTTTTTGAACAATAGGACTTTGACTCATAAATAGAGCTTTTAGCTTCAAATAACTCTCTGCTGCACAGGGGCAGCAGGTATTTTCAGTGGCTGCAGTGATCCAGCAGCAAAATAAGCATAAAAGCAAGAACTCTGTTTAGCTCCAGAGCACATCCCAGGGATTGTTTCCTCTTTGCTCTGAAAACAAGCCCGTGCAACTGAACCCAGACAATGTTCATTTGGGCACCCAAGAGAAGCTGCATAGAAAATAGTTGATTCCACTTCTAAATATTTGTTTACAATTAGTTTTATTTCCCTTTACTCTTCCATTTCATTGTCATTAGAAGTAAAAAGGTGACCTTCAAGAGAGAGCAGTAAAGCAGGGTTGAGGGGTGCAAACGTACTATCACCTTCACTTCCCTGGTGCTTGCTCCTCATGGTCCTTTTCTGTAGGTTTGGGGAAACAGATTAATTGACTCTCTGTGTGCACTTTTAGTAGTTTCTTCAAAAGAGTAAGATTTTACATCTTTCAGGTGGGCTAGCACAAGTTGTGGGAAGAAACTAAATACATATCTAAGGTGGATATGTGCTCAGCTGGTGTTAGGAATTACCAAAGCCCAGTAACTGGTGTGCTTTGTAGGGGAAAGTGCATAAGGAAGAAAGTGACAACAAAAAATAGGCACGAGTGGAGACAAGTGCTCAGAACCCATGCAGGTCCCTTTGTGTCTGCTGTTTCTGGCAACTCCAGGTTTAAACCACAGTCTCCAGGAGAAACCAGAACTCCCCTGTGCCTGACTCCACTGAATCACTGCAGAAAGCAATTGCCTGAGAGCTGCTGGAGTCGCTTGAGTTCTGGGGCTGAAAACAGGACACGTTGCTGACTTCCTGTTTTGGCTTCTGGTGTTTCTCATGCAGCATTTTAAACTGATTCAGACGTATTCCCTATGCAAATCTTTAATCCCTGTTGTTAGGAAGAAAAATGGGTGTAAATGTGGTTTTGATTTTCCCCCCACCCTTTTACAGCTGTATTTGCCCCTATATGTCCCATGACTGCTTCCTCCCACTTCTGTTTCCTCTGTTATAATCTTCCTCTTAAATTTTCCATCATCTGCTAATAACTCGTCCCTCTCTTTATCTTCTTTTCACGTGGCAGGCTTTCTGTACTCTTCCATTTGCTTCATCCTGCTTTCTCTCCGTTTCTCGATTCCAGTGGCTGTTTTGCTCCATCGCTTTCTTCTTCTTGCCAATGTGAGTCCTTCCCAAACGTCTGTCTGCAAAATCTGCAGACTGAGACTTTTTTGCTGCCAGCTTCCAGTAAGGTGTGGGAATAGAGGAACAAAATGAAGTCAGGCTTTCAAGGCTGGCATGTCTGTATTTTGCAGCTTTGCCTTGTCACTGCGAGCGAGTGGCTGGGGGAGGCCGCTAGCGAGAAGCGCATCTTTGCTACTCTCCTACGTGAACGTCGCTCACCCCCTGCGCCGAGCAGCTTATGATGGAGCTCAGAGTCTGAGCCCATGGGGTGATTTTGCAGAGGTGGGTGAGGAAAGTCTGTTCAAATAAAGGTGTGACTAATTTAGCTTTGCGGTGTCTAAAAAGCCCTAATGAAAGACCGTCGACGACAGCTTCAAAAGCCATTTGGTGAAGTGATTTCTAACCCCACCCATAGTCTTGGTACCACAAGCAAATACATTTGTGCTGTCAGTTTGGCGCTGCTTCCCTGTGCACCAGAGCAAAATAATTGTATTACTGTTTCTTAAATTTGCGTGTAGCTTTTCATGGTGTGGACTAAGGCTCCGGTATATTTTGAGTTTCTTTGATAGGGTAAGGACAACAACCTTTTTATAAGAGCACGTGAAAGCCCAAAGATGGCTCTTGAGGAGCGCATACTCAATTTTCCTTCTGCTGAAAGCAACTAATCACTATGTGAAAGGGAGAGCACTTGGAACACATGCATAGTGTATTCATACCATAAGCACTGCTTATTGCTGCTGCAAGTACTTGGTGCTCACATGTGTTCTTTCTAAAAGGAACAGAATCCTGTTTCAGACAGGCTTTCCTCCCAGGGGGGTTACAGCCTAAGCGATTCAATAACTGAGCTGAGAAGGCATCTGCAGAGGTCGCCCAGCCCAGCCTCCTGCTCTAAGAAAAGCCAGCTGCACACACAGGTCACTTTGCTGAGGGCCATAGGGTGTTGTTCTTAGCACAAAGTAGTTGTAAGAGGGAGGAGTATGATTTTGCTACTGAAATAAGGGTTCTGAAGATGGGAAAATCCTAAGGAAAATGCTGGTCTTCTGTAGGCTATGGCCTGAAAGCTGTTTGCCACCTAGTTCAAGGAATATATTGCAATTTTTAATGCTAGCCTGTCTGAGGTGGCTGATGGTGATGTGAAGTCAGTAAAGCAAGTAAGGACAGGAGCTTGGCAAGAAATGTGAGAGAAAACTCAAAAGCAGCAGAGAACCTACTGAATGCAAGAAAGAAAGAAGTTTGTGGCTTAAGGGACACCAGAGGAAAAAAAAGAACACTGAAAGTTTCAAAGGCTTGTGGGAACAGTGGATATTTGCAGTTTGGATGAAGAAAGAGGAGGAGAGGTGAGCCAGGCTAGCCAGGCTGAGAATCGGTCTAACACTGTTCACCTAAGCACAGGTGAATGTGGACAGGTGCTGGCAGCTCCATAATCCATCTGTGGGAAACTGAGGAACGACCCTTGGGAGCTCAACCCTTCCTGGCAAACGTTTGCCTACCCTCTTCTTAAAGGAATTAAGTGCCAAATAGAATAGCAAGTTACAGTAAGTGTTCCCAGTGACTGACGGAAGGAAGGAAGGATGTGATGCCTCTTTATGCATATACTGTTAAGCAGCAAGTCTCCTGACAAATGTGATACTTCTGATGATTGTTTTTTCTTGCAGCATGGCTTTATCAATGAAACCAGCACCCTCACACTTACAGTAGAGCTGCTGTGGTCATCCCAAGTAGTACAAATACTCATATTTGTATGAGAGTGCAAAACAGCAGCTAACCAGGAAGCCTAGAAATTTAGCAAGTATTTCTACATTGCTGCAAAATAGTGCCTGAGTTGCTGTGGTGGATTTGATGCAATCTGTTGCCAGAGACTTGAAACTCAACTGGATGGAGCATGGGCTGGATCATCTGGCAGCTCCTGACGGTGCTTTTAGTGGCATCTAAAAAACATGAGACTGGTTCATACCCCAGTGGAGATGGTCCCAGATTGGAGTTCATGCTCTGAAGGACCCCATATAGAGGAAGGCAGCAAAGGAGATGGCAGTAGGGAGAATATGGATTGCATAAGCCAAATCTTAACCCCTGCCCTCTCTGTGTGTACCTTGCAGTAGGAATGTAACCAATTTTCACTGACCACCTGGATCTACTAAACGATATAACCACCAAACCAGACCCTGCAAGACAATTTACAGATTATTTGCCAGTTGAAGATACAGCACAGAGGCTGTGAGTGGAGCTCTTTAAACAATTGTGAGGAATATTCCTGAAATCTCTGCCTATTCCTCATCTGTGCAACAAGCAGAGGACCAAGGCCACTGGGCACAGCCCTGTGGCCAAGGGGTCCGAGACGTTGTGGTGTCCCCAACCCTGCACAAAGACAGTATCTGAAATAATGTGAAATGTGGCGTAAGCAACACATGGGAGAAGGGCATATGGAAATACAGCAGGAGATGTTTTGTAATTGTAGAAGCAACCAATGGTATTAGAAAAGACCATAAAGCAGAGATTTCCAAGAATGTGCAGCTTGAAAATTCAGCATGAATTGGCAGTGGGGTCCATGACTAATCACAGAGGTCCATTGTATGACTGAGTTTAAACTCTTGTTTAATGCAAGTACTTCTCTGAATAAGTCTCATTTAAAGTACAGTAAATATCTCTGAATAAAATGTCCAGCCTTAATATACAACATTTTAAATGACAGAGAAATCACCCCAACCTTTGGTAAATAGTTTGAACACATAATCATGCTCTCTGTTTAAAACTGTCATAGGATTTCTAGCACAAATTAATCGGGGTGGAGTGTCTAATTGCTGGTAACTGGATCTGTTACAATGCTGTGTGCCAAACTGGCAAGCTCTCATTATCATATTTCTGCTTGATTAAGCCTTTGCAGGAAAGGAGTTGTGATTTCCCCCACTGAGGATCCACAGCGGCTCTGGGGCCAGCCCGTGCTCCAGGGACAGCGCGGGGTGTGGAAACACTTGCGAGATGGAGTCCCAGTGTGCTCCCACTGCCAAGCTGGGATGGGCGAACCTTGTTCTCAGCAGGCCGTGGTGGCTTTTGGCACTGGGGGCATTGTTGCTGCTCACAGGCTCTTGGCCTCAGGCTGGTCCCCGCTCAGCTCCATGCAGTCGGAGGCTGCCATGGGATAGCAGCTCTGGCTGGCAGAGGCTGCCTGCCCGCTGGCCCTGGGAAGACCCACAGGAACAATTCAGAAACCTGTTCAGCAGAGTTAAATTTGACAGCAAAGTTAAGTGGAAGCTCTGGGAGGTTGGATCTGTGATCACTGTTTCCTGCAGTGGTTTTAAAACCACTCTAGGTAACCCAAGCTGAGTGTCTGTGACATTAAAAATGTGCCTAACAAAAGGGACTTGTTTCAGAAGTTCATGATGGTTGTGTTTAAAAGGTTATTTAACCAGGCAGCCACTACCTGGCCAGTTAGAGTCCTTATGCTGCTGGAAATCACCAGGGTCGTCTTTGGCCAGACCTGTTGTGCTTGCTGTTCCCTTCTCCCTGACTGGGACAATGTGGATGCTGATAAACCCTATGACTTTCCCCTCTGTTGTCTTCTGCAGCTGGCCTGCAGCTCTTTGGCCTGGTCCTCCTGTCCCTAAGCGAGGAATATGTATATTTCAGCAAACCTCTCTTCCTTCCCCTTGCAACTGTGTTGAGCATTCCATAATTAAGGAGACAGTGATAATGTCTAATGATTCATTTACTGATATCCTTTTGAAAGGGAACTTGGTCCCTTCTTCTCCAGGGTTTCCTTCGCTCCTTCCCTTCCACTAAAGCTGATGAGAAACCTTGAGCTATCCTACAGATTAAATGGCAGCTATGTCACTTCCTTCTCACTTGACCATTTCTGACTGTTGACCATTTTCTCTATTCTAAGGGTGCATTTTAGAGAAGAGCACTCTTTTTCCCCCTTCTTTTCCTTTCCTCTCCCAGTCTTTTTACTTTTTTTTGAGCAGACATGAGCTGTGCTGCTCCCTGAATGCTCCTGGTCCCTGTGCTATGGAAGTGAAACGTCTCTCAGTTGAGCACAACACGTTTGCTGCAGTGCCTCGAGGTGACTATAAAACAGGTGGCCTCATCTTGGGTCATTCTCCTTTATTGATGTTATTGCAGAGTCCCGTGCTATGGCAACCGAAGGAGTTGCACCCTCTGGAGCTGGAGTGGGGCGGAGGGACAAAGGACTCTGCGATTGCTGTTGGGGACCAGCCCTGCTGCTGCAGCTGGCGCCAGCGCCCTGCCAGCGCGGGTGTTTATCCAGCACTGCGGTGAGTCACCGGTGCCATGCTCCACCAAAGCCACCTCCAGCAGCCTCCCCGTGAGTCACTGCAGCCTGAGAGGACTTGCAACAATTCCTGGGCCACCAGAAGGATGATCTCATTGCCTGCTGAGCGGAATAAGGATAAAGTCACGTGGAACTCTGCTCCTGGAGCCAGGAACATGGCATCCCAGCAAAGAGCTTTCAGGTGACCTAATCGGGCATGTGATTCAGCGTTACAGGACCAAACAGGGCAAAGATCCTTCTCGCAGGGAAGCAAGGAAAGAAGGAAAGAAGGAAGGAAGGAAGGAAGGAAGATACTGCAATATACAAAGAATTAACCTGAGGTGGCTTTCATAGCAAAACTTGTAAGGCCAGGAGGAATGACTTGGCACAGGGTCTACAAAGGACCTAGCTTTAAGCAACTCTCTTTGCGCTGACTGTTTTAGTCTCCTTTAATGATTCTCCAAGTGGTATTGCCTGTTTCGAGTGATCACAACGTGAAGTCTGATGATGTAATCTTTGCACACTGTGTCCAGCCCATGGAGCTGAGTTACTGTGATACCAGTTCAGACTCACTTGCCAAACTCAGCTGAAGGATTTACTCAAATTTTTCTCCAGCTGACATAAAGTGTTTTTGTCTCTTCAAAAAAATTTATTTGTGGCAGTTTTCCATTTCCATTGGATTTGTTATTATTTCTAGGAACTTGCTGATTTCTGAGCAGCCATCAAGTGGTCTTTTCTGATTTCAAATATAAAAAAAAAATAACCTTGTGCTCCTTCTTGTGAGACAAATCTTTAAATGCTATGAAAAGTGCTAGTTATTTTAAATGCATGGACTTCTAAAATCAAAACCAATGCACAAAACTGGTAGACTTTTTAAAATCATCTTGAAATTGTATAAGGCAGATAATTTTACAAAAATTAAAATCAACTCTCTTTTTTGGTTAAGAAAGGTTGGGGGGGTGGATTTGATGAAGTTGGAATTTGCATCTATGACAATGAAGCAGTTCAAAGCTGTTTCTTGCCTCTGTTGCTGTCAGCTGGAGTTCAGATCTCAGGAGAAAGTGGAGGAAATTTATTCCCAGAGATCCCTGGGGTTTCCAGGTGCTACATCTGCTGGCTCCAAAGCATGCGTGGGAAGCCAGTGGGCTGCAGCGAGGAGCAGTCAGCAGGGCTCATCTCCTGCACATATTCGCTCCTGTGAGTGTTGGCCATCATCCCTCTTCCTGGGCAAGGCATCCACACGTGTTGGTGCTAATTGGATAGTGCTGACAATCTCCAAAGTAATATTTTGGCAGCTGCTTTCCATTCCTTGACTCTGTTAAGTGTATATTGGTGGCTAACCACATGTAACAGCATGGGTTAGATAATTAAATCGTTGGGGTAAGCACTGATAGGACTGAAGAAAATGATCCCAGAAGGGGCTTCCTCACTGTAGACCGTCAAGCAGCACCACCCAGCTCACATCCATTAATTTTCCCTTCCCCAGGCTTGATGTTGTCTTGCGTCACGGAAAAGCCTTGTGAAAATCTCCAATGAGGATGAATGTGGTGGTTCTCAGCAGCAGGTTGGTCCAATGGTATCAAGCACCACACCTGAAATACTTGTGAGAATTGGCCTGCTCTTTTCCTCTTCTGTTCAGCTTCTGGTTTCAACATTTATTGATCTCATGGCACCCTAATTGCTTAGTTAGAGAAAGGGATGAGCTGCTGTACTAGAACAAAGAAACCTGTGGGATGCACTGCATGACCTGGGAAGCTCTCTAATGTTTTTGTAGGTAAGATGGAAGCTATCAGGTAAAAGGCTCTTTACCTTTCCCAGGGGAGCTACTTTGCTGAGGAAGGGTGCATCTGGGCACGGCCAAAGCCAGAGCTGGAGCACCAAGGGCACGACTTGCACGGCCTCTGTGAATACCAGCTCTGTTCTGGCTTGCAAGGTTTTAAGGAAGTGAGCTGCAATTGTGATGACATCAGGCAGCTAACATCAAATTCAGGCTTGGTGAACTCTGAAAGTGCCTGCTCCATGGAGGTTAATCTGGAGACTTTTGAAAGGACTTTCCTTAGCTGCTGTGCTCGCTCGTTTGAGTCATAACCACAGTGTGCGCAGTGCTGCCCAAGTGCAGCAAATGACATGAGGCTTGCACTTTGGGAGAGGTGTCTCAACAGCTTTCCCTGCAGCATGTTGGGTAATCTTGAAAATTCTGATATTTTTCTGACTTTAAAAAGTCAGAGTGTGTGTGCATGAGAAGGGGTATGGGGTAGTTGCTGCAGTTGCAACATCTCACTCCTACGGGGGCTGGAAGGGTGGCACTGGCAGCTGGTTCCCCGAGGTGGTCCTTGCTCTCTGAAAGCTTTAGAGATGAGGAGGTGGGCAAAGGAGCTAAAATCTTTGAATTGTGGCTATAAATGGAAGAGGGGGGTTGAGATGTTCTCCACTGAAGTGGCTGAAAAGCCAAAGTGTTTGGAAATGTTCTGAGCACAGAGGAAACAAGTTGTTTATGATCCTGCAGCTCTCCCGGGCCTGCTTTATGCACAAATATGGCCATAAATGATTTTTGAAGAGCTGCGCAGGGCTGGGGAAAGACAAAGAAGCAAGATCTCTTGGTCGGTTGCCTGGCTTGCTGCAGGCAGCCCCAGAGCCTCATGCCAGGGAGCAGATCTTTTGGGGAGGGGAGGCTCCAGGGTGACTGTAGGCAGACAGAGGTGAAGCACAGGTCATATATCCCTGATACTTAGCAGTGACCAAACCGAGGCCACAGTTCTCCCAGGCACAGGAGGCAGTGTAGCTCCCACATCTGCTTTCTGCCCTCCCCACGGAGGAGCACATGGGTGAGCATGGTGGGGGCCTTTACCCCCCAGGAAACTTATTCCCAGTGCCCCCTATCCGTGCTCAGCTCTGCAAGCTGGATGCAGGCACCTTGCCTTCGTGGATGAGAAAGCTTAGTGTGCCCCAATATTTTTTTTCTCCCCTGTCTTTTTTCAGTTTATTCATCATAACAGGATTATGCTTGTGTTCCTCTTGGCCAGGTCCCAGAGGTGCCTTGTATCCACTAGGAATAGTCACCAGCCACAGCCAAGCTGTCTTGTTCCAGGATGGCCAACAAGGGCCGTGTGAATGGCACACCATGAAGTTAACTGTGTGACCGCAGGACTCCTCACTGCCGGATGATGTCTTAATCACTTTGACGCCTTTTCCTGGTCTTAAAATTAAGAGAGCTAAACATGGTTAAGAGGGAAAAAGGGTTTTACCTCGGTATTTATTTAAGGATCCTCAGGTGCGCTGAAATGCACATCGAAATGCACCCTGAAATGCCCACCGAAAAAATGGCCATACCCAATATAATGTGAATACAATTATATGCCTTGCAAAATTAGAATATCTATCAAGGATTCCCCAATGAGAGACTTGGGCGAGACCCCTCATCCGAGGAACGCTCCCCCTGGATGGGCCTATCTTTGTTTACAGAATGTGTTCTGGAGAGGCTCTTGGTGTCTGGGGTTTCCAGAATGTTCGGTCTCTTGGCTTAACAGAATACTGGGTCTAAGGGAAGTTATCAAACTTAAAGGATTATAACTATGTAGGTTAAAAGCACTAAGAATACATCAAAGCTATATAAGAGAGTATATAAAAGGGGTGTAAAATGAAAAGCAAAAAATCATCATGACATCAGCTTGACGCTGCAGCTTAGCCCAGCATGGAGCCGAGGGCTTCCTTTTGGGATGCACTTGGGTCTAACTAGTGAAATGTAGCATGAGGTGTCCAAAATGCGAGGTAGAGGTCTACACAAACTTTATCTAAATGCACTTTGGACGAAGGAAATGTGTATGGATATGGTATCTAATAGAAAATATCCTGAAGACTCCCTCCTTTCTTTAGACTGCTTTACATCACAGAGCTGTGCTGCTTTTCCAGCAGTTTTTGATATTCTGAGCTTTTGAAAAGTAGAATCCTGATGCTTCCTAGTGAAGAATCTGGCTCCACTGCCACATGTTGCAAACAAAGCTTTGCTATTTAATTTTTTTCGAAGAGAGAAAGAAGGAGGGACATGGTGGGAAGAGCATAGGGAATGAGATGAGTGAGACAAGCGGAGCCAAAGGCATCAGCAGGTAGTGACCAAGAGGTATGAAATGTCAGCAGGTAGGAGCAGGTGCCCAGTGTGATTCCTTGAAGAAGAAGCTGCTCCAGGAGCAGTCGGGTTGAGGCATGCACCATGTAAGTGGTGAGTTGTTCATCATTACTCAGGGGAGCAAGACAAATGAGAAATCAATTGAACATCAAACCATTGTTTCTGATTGCCTGTGTTGAAAATAAATGATTCATTGAGTGCTTTAATTGATTCATATATGTGGCTAGGAGCTCCAGTCTTGATTTACAGATCTCTTCACCAGTCAGGCTGGAAAGTCTTGCTCCCACTCACTTTATTTGTGCAACAAACATCCTTTTCTCTTGGCCAACCCAGTTACAAACTTTTTTTCTCTCTCTGATTGTTTACTTTGCCTTTAAGAGGCTGGTGATTCCTCTCACTTATATGGTGCTTTTTAATTCTTTTTTTAATTAGCAGAGGAGCCTGGAAGGGATGGGGACGGCTGTGCGTAAAGTGCTGGGCTCTCTGCCCAGCAGGGCAAGCAGATGACCCCATCCTCAGAGAGCTGCAGTCTACAGTGTACCATGGATTTAAAGTGTCCACTGCCAAATAAGTGGGAAAGAGAACATTTGGTAACTTAAAAGTCTTTTGTAACTCCCTGTGAGATATACTGTGGAGTACTTTGTGTCTGGTAATCTGTATGCCCTCTGTACGAAGCAGCAGCTGCTTGCAGGGGTTGAGGAGGCTGTGTGCTGTCCCTGCTGCTGTCTCTGTTACCCACGTGCCTGAGGAGGAGGTGTTGGAGATCTGCCTCTGCTTTGCCACAGCAGCTCGATAAGTCGTCAAAACAGAAGGGAAACAAGGGGGTGTTTGCTGTAGGTGAGGGGAAGGGATGGGGAGGGAGGTGTATCCTGGCTTGTGTAACCCGTGGGTGGGGAGCGGTGTCGGGAGAGCTGCAAGGGCAGGGAGGTCCCATCTGGCTGATTCAGGGGAGCAGGTCTCTGGCAGTGCTGACTGAAGGGAGCACAAGCGGAGAAAGGAGGGAAAAAGAAATTTGACAGTTATCTCAGAGTTTATCGGGTGGCTAAGGCAGAGGCAGCCTCTCACTAGCCCTGTCTGCCCCGTCACCACCCCAGCCTTATCGTGGCTGGGTTCTGTTGGGTTGCATGGCTCTGCCTACGTCTCTCTGTGTGCCCTGAGGTCAGGCTGTGGGGAAGCAGAGTTATCTGGGAAGAGCCTTCTCCAGCCAAAAATGCCATAATGCCACCAAGCTCCTTGACTCATGGCAACCACAACTCAGATGGCGACCAATAAACTGGGCGAGAGACAAAAAACCCCAAACGGTGGCAATCTCTTGCAGTTATTTGCCACCAAGTAGAAGAGTCCTAGCACAGTTGCCCAGGGGCTAACTAAGAATGGAGCCTGACAAGTTGCTCACAGGAGCTGTTACAGGATGAACTGGATTTATCTGTCTGAGAAATAATGCTTTTCACCAGGTCGTTTTTCAGTTGGTTAACACTTTTTTTAAAATACTTTTTTTTTTAACACCTTTAAAAAACATTTTAACACTTCTTTCACTCAGCTCTTTGCTGTGGTGCTGGGGCTCATGGGGAGAGAGAGGAGTTGGGAGCTGCAGGGTGGGCAGGAGCTGCTTTTTTTCTGTTCCTGCACTCCACACCATGGCTATGGGGCTTTGGCTGGCAGACCTGCATCAGCCTGGTGAAAAGGGTCTCCAGCTCTGGACCCACAGGTTTCCTCTCTGATTTGATCAAATGTCTTGGCTGAATCTGTGGCAGTGGAAGTTACAGTGCTGCTACATATGTTTGTTGGCTTTTGGGTGATATATTTTTGCATTGAAATGCAAGGCGTTCATGTCCTGTGCCTGCTCAAGGGAACCCTCACAAATGAGAATAAATCTAGAAACACCTCCTGGTCTGTGCCCAAGCTGTCTCTGGTGCTTGGAGGCCTGAGTGTCCCACTGCCTGACAGCGTAGCATGAGTGGGTTATCTGCCTTTTTGTTCCACCCAGGAAATTCTGGTGTGTGTCTGCAATATTTTGGAATTTTGAAAGCCTGTAAGGGAAGGGTCTGAGTCCTTTGCCCCATCCAGAGAAGCTGTGCTGGCAGGTGCTGGCAGGTCGGCCCCTGTGCTGACTATCCAGCTGCAGGAGCAGAGGTGACAGCAAGCTCTGTTGAAGCTGGGTCTACTTGTTCCACTGTTTGATGTGTAACTTCCTTCTTTCAGCAACGATTCAGTGAAGACAGCATGGATTGAGTATGGTAAGGGAGGGTAGGATTAAAGAGTGGGAACTTTGGCTTTGAAACAGGGTGTTTTAGGGAGGTAGGTAGCTTGGGAGTTCAGAAAAAGCAGCTTGTGGTGAAAATAAAGAAAAAAAGAAAAAGACGCTAAGGGTGTTGCTGGGCTAATAAACAATGTGATCATACAGCCATAGACAGGGACCTACACCTGGAAGGATACTGGTGTGCTTGAGCTGCCTGTTACTTCTTTTCTCGTTACCGGTTAAAAGACAGCAATGTGAAATAAATCTGGGGAGGATTCAGGGTTCCCCTTCCACAGGCCACACATTTGCAGGGAAGTGTCTCTGTAAGCCTTGCTTCAGTCCTGGTTCTGCAAAGAGGTTGCAGGATCTCATTATTCATGATTTTATCTTGCTACCTGAAATACATAAATAGCCTAAAGCTTCCTTTGATGGACTTCTTCCAGCTCTTTGATGTGCCAAAGATAATTTCTGTACATTCTCCCTCAACCTGTCCCCACTCCCTACCTGAAGTTTAATGTTTCTACTTGTTATGTTTACCTGTCTGTACTAGACTGTAAGGTCTCCAAGGCAGGGACCTTGCTGTCTTTCATGTTGAAGTACCTTGAAGGAGTTGTAACTTCAACAGCTATAAAATGTGATATAAATTATTAAAGCAATGTCAACTAACACAACTCTTTGGCCTTTTCTGCACTAGGCAAGTTTTCCACAGGGCTGCCAGCTGTTCCTGACACCGGCTTGGCATGATCTGTGCCAGCAGCGCCGGCACCCCCATCCCCAACAGGCAGCCGCTGTGGTGAGAACACACAATGCCCTGCAAGACAATCCTGGGTCTGTTACAACAAGAGGGCTGATGTAGCCTGTGCCCACTTGCACTCAGGCTCCTTATGAAGTGTCAGCAGTGGCAAGGCTTTTTGGAAAGCTTCCACCTGAGAGAAATCACTCTGCCAGCAGCAAGACCCATGCCCCCACTGGTTTAAAAACTATCTCCCAGAACTTCTAATAACTCAAGTCTTACAGTGCTCTGGATTTAAGTTCCCATGTGTGAGAGTGACCAGTGAAAGCAAACAGATGCATCCCTGCTTACAGGAGTTAATGCAAGAAATAGGCAGAGCCAAACAACACGCGCTGCCCTGCCCCAGATCCCGCGTGGCCCTGGTGCATCCCTGGGGCTGGAACCCCCATGTCACAGCGTTTCTGGGAGCCTGCCCCTTGCACTCAAAGTCCACAGTGCACTTGCAGCCGGGACTCTCTCACCTTCCTCTCTTTGGAGCTGGTTTCCTTGAGCAGCCTGGGATGTGTCAGGGAGAGACCTTGTTTTTATAACCTCCTGTTATGGCTGGAGGTGATGCCTCTTCGGTGACAGCTGGGGAGCAGGCTTTGATCTAGTGCATCAATGCCTCCTCTGGGAATTCAAGCCTCTGAGTCTTATTTGCCCTGGGCAATCATCAGGAGGATTTCCCCTAAATAAAGAGCCATCAAACCTTATCAGCTGTCTTGCCATGACTGTGTCACTGCTCTTTGAAGACAGCATCTGCTACAGAGAGGTCAGCCAGAGCAATCTCTGGGTAAAAGCCCAGTGTGCAGACAAAAGCAGTGCAAAACTGGAGCGACATGTCCTGGCATTGGTTCAGCACCGTGGCACCCCAGCATTTCAGGGACAAGCAGCCACTGGGCCAAAAGCTCGAGTCCCTGTTAACTCCCTGCCTTTCTGGCCTCCCTTTAGTTTGCAGTGGGTGTGGGCAGGGTGCCATCAGCAGGGTCTCACCAGCAGCGGGTGCATCCCACTCACCTAGGAAAAGACTGCACAGAGCCTGCTGAGCCCTGGCAAGGGGGCAAGCCGGGCTGAGGCTGCTGGCAAGCAGGTGTTTGGTCCTACAAGGGGTCCCTGGCACCCACCAATAACAGCCTCATGCTGGGCTGTCCTGCTGTGGTGGTGGAGAAAAAGCAGGGCTTGCTTTTAGGTTTTGCAGCCCTCATCACTGCAGCATTCTAGAAATGAACAGGGGCTGGTGGAGGATCAGGATTAGGGATGGGAAACTGGGACATCCAAGTTCTGCTTCTGGCTTTACTACATGCTCTTACTTTGCCTAACTGTAAAAATGCTGATAATGCCTTCATGTTTTTCATGCCAGTTTGGCTTCTGAAAGACTGACCATGACATCTGGAGGTAAACTGCAGGGCTAAAATGCTGTCGCACATACAGGTGGTCTTTCTTCTTTAGAGAAGCTTATTTCCAAAGACAAGGGAGTGGTGATGTTAAAGGCCCTGTAGACTGATTCACGTGGGGAGCTGCAGACCCTATGCCCAGCCAGACTGCCTTGCTCGGAGCTGGCTCTACACAAGACCTCAGAAGTGCCTGTAGTTTTGGTTACTTCTTTTGCACATCTGCTCCTGCAGACTGCTCAAGGCTCTTCCATATTTCTTTCAATCAAAGCTATTCTTTCACTGACCCAGGCCTGCTATTCACCGATGAATTGGATGCTGTTCACTGCAGCTTGAAATACTATTTTGCTACTCTTAATGCTTCCCATTCATTTTCTGTGGTGATTGGATTCACAACAGCAGAGATGCAGCTTTCATTGACACTTGATGCAGCAGCAGTACCCTCAGCAAAGGCTTTTTTGTACATAGGCTCCAAACCTTTCAACCACGCTATCACAGAAAGCCATAATGTCCCTTTTCTGCAATGCCCCGAGCCACCTGCAGCCCCTGAAAGAGGACATTGTTTCCCCAATTAACCAAACAACATGGGCAGTGTCTGTGCTGGTTGCAAGGGAGGGCTCTGGGTAATCTCTTTTTGCCCTGCCCCAATCTTTCGCTCTCCACATCCCCCCATCCTGTTTGAGGCTGAATTTCAGCCCCACTGCTGTGTGAAATTAAACGGAATAATGTTTGCAGGGTGGGTTATTTTAGCTGCTAAATGAGTCTCCTGAGGTTATGCTCCCAGGTGGGGCTGGCTCTCCTAGGATAGCAGTCCTCCTAGAAGAGATTCCTGGGTGCTGGGGCTTTACATGACACAGTTTTCTTCTTGCCTCGAAGTGACCACTGGGGAAGTGGGGGTATTTTTCTTTTTCCTTTTCTTTTTTTGTTTTCCAAAAAAAGCACTTGTGTGGGGGGAAGATGCTGCACTATCTTTTGCTCAGAGAAAAGGAGTCTGACAGCTTAGCACTGTTCAGAGATAGGAAAATTACTTTGTCTAGTGAATATTCTAAAGAGATGAAGTAACAGGGTGCAATCAAAATCCCCTGTTTAAAAGAAGAGCTGTCTCACTCCTGCTAAGCCAACAATTTAATTGTTTCGCTCATCTTTTGCAGAATAACTTTAGAGAAGGATCGGTGGAAATGTCTGTAAATGCTTTCTGATAAAGAAAAGGAATATTCAGACTGTTATGCATGCTGGCAACCAGAGGAAAAAATCTCTGCCTCGACAGATAAGTGGTGGTTTATTACAGGCATATCCTTGCCTGTTTCACTGAGTGGAAAAAGGAGTTGTCACCTGCAGCTCAGCGCTGTCAAGCGCCATCCAGCAGCAACACGGTTGCCATTTGGCATGGTGTGGTACCAGCCCTTGCTTGTTTTGGATAAACAGAGTTATGTTTTGAAGGGAATAGCAACGCTGTTCAAGAAAAACAGAGTACTTAAAGAAAGATGGATTATATGCTGAGCTAGAAGAATGCCAGGAGATGGCAAAGATAATATCCGTGCTGGCCCACTGCAGCCCCCTGGGAGTTGTGGTGCCTGGAGAAGTGGTTGGTGGGTTGTTATCCCAAGAGATGCAGAGAGGTGGGCATAGTGCTTTGAATCACAGCTTTTTCTCTGCCCCACATTTTGTCTTTCTTCCTTGTGGTTGTCTTGGAGGGGATGGAACACTGGAATCACCTCTGCATCCCAGGAGCAAGAGGAAGTCATCTTAAGTGTCAGGCTCTTGTAAACATTCCCGCTCTCCTTTCAAAGCCTGTACCTATGTTTGTGTCCTGTTCAGTTTCCAAACAACTGCTGACACACAGTAGGCACAAGCCTGCTCCGCCCATGGTGTGCAGGGCTTGGGGTGAGGGGCTCTGGGGAAGTGGGGGTGCAGCAGCATTGTCCTCAGGCAGGGCTGCTGAGGGCAGGCAGGGGCGAGGCCATCCTGGGACTCCCAGACACAGTTCCTACTAAAGCCCTGCAAAAAATACCTGGCACAAGAATAACTTGCCAGGATTCCCCTTTCCTGCTATTTCCCTGGAGGCTTTAGCCACTTGTTTATCTTGTGGGAGAAGTCCACAGCTACAGTTAGCTTTGCATATTTGATCCTGTCTGAGGTAATTTCTTCATCCTATCTGCAATATTTCTATTGCAAGCACCTATAAATGTTTCATTGAGGTAACACAATTACTCAGTGAACATATTGCCTCTATTGTCCCTGTGATCTCAAACACAAATGTTGTGGCAGTCACCTCTTGTTTGTGGGCTTGGTGACAGAGGCACCAAGAAGCAAGTGCCAGAGCTGGCCGTGGCTGGCACATTGGAGCTGATGTCTGCAGAAGCCCTGGGAGCCACGCACGGCGCTACCACCCCTCCACCAAACGCAGGGTTAGTGCTGAATGCCTCCAGGACATCTGCTGAGAGGGCTGCAGTCACTTTGGGAGCACAACCCACAGCAGCAAATATGATTTTTCAAAGGAGGCAGGGCACAGTGCCTTCAGTTCCTACTGAGCAGACTCGGGATTGTGGGTGTGTGGCACTCTTGAAAATCAGGCTGTACTTGAATGGGAAAAGGCAGAGAGATGTATGACAGGAATGATCAGAGATGCACAATGCTATCTGTATGAAAAGAGACTGAATCAGTCAAATTTAGCCTAGAAAACGGAGGACTTGAGGCTGCGACAGGTCTGCAACGTGACGAACAGAGAAGGAATGGCAGCAGTTGCTCGTAAGGCAAGAGCCGAGGGATGTTAAATGAAATCATCAGGCACATATATTTTTAAGGCATAGAGAAGGAAGTCTTTTTTTCACCCAACCATAATTAATTGGTAGAACTCATTGCCATGGGATGCTTCAGGTGCTGAAACTATACATTGGTGCAAAAAGCAATTAGGCAAATTAATGGGAAAGCAGGCTATAGAGGCCTGTTAGAGCTGCTGCTGCAGATGCCGCCTGTGGCCTGGGAAGTCCCTGGGCTGCCTAGTGCTGGGATTTGCAGGGTTGCATCAGGCTCACTGCACTCTTCCCTGATAACCTCTATGGGCCAGAGCTGCAGAACAGCTCTAGTGTGTCTTCTTTTCCCAGGGCACACCGTGCCAGACTGGAAATACTCCCTCTGTAAGGATTTTTCTCAAATGTAAAAATCAAAGGACTTCTGAATATCATAGTGAGGTACCGGCAGGGAGGAGAGCTTGGCAGCTCTCACTTGTCTGAAGTGCATGACTGTGGGAGCTGTGTCTTCGCCTTTGTCCCCCTCCCTGACCTTCATGCTGGCAGCAGTGTTTCCTGACCCAAGGACAAGCCAGCAGTGTGGGTACCAACACAGAAGATGCTGTGAGGGTAGCAGGATGCAGAGGGGAGACAGGGTCAACTTAGCTGCTGTAGCTGCACCTTTAGCTTTGCTTCCATACACCTGGACACCTTGTCCTTCACTCCAGCATGCTCTGGTTAATTGTGGCATGTGAGGTGCTACTAGATGCAGGTGTAACATCAAGAAATTGCAAGGGAACAGCTCCCACATATATACAGATGGAGAGAGAGGTGTAGTCTGCAGACTGTGATTAAAGCTCAGAGCGTTTACATTTTAAATGCTTCAGTACCTAGTCAGTTTAGATAGCTTAACCCCTGAGAATTAGATAGCTTAATCAGACAGAAATAGAAGCTGCACAAAGAAAGCTCTATAAAACCTCAGGGCTCTGGGTACAGGAGCCCCAACCTTGACTTAATTTTTGTTTAATGCAGCAGTTTGCTAGGCACTTTTTAGACAAGCATAAGAGGAATTGGAAAGAAATTTCATGTGCAAAGATATGTAAAACAAGACTTGTGATTTGTTTATTACATGAAAGAACACAGAGCTTAGGATAAAAGGGTATAAAATAAATGCCATGGGAACCCAAACAGCTGCACTTTTTTCTTGGCATAGAGAGAGGTAAAACACAGATTGTGTCAGGTTGCCTCATGTGAACCTGCCTGCTTGGGTGAAGTGATGCTAACATTGATTCTAGGTCTGCCCTACCCAAAGGTCTCTGCTGCTTTGCAAGGAGTCACAGTTTTGGGGTGGGCTCTTATACACAGCCATCCAGACCCTCTGTGCTGCATGCAGGACATAGGAAACCTGATGGGGTGTTTGCTGTAGTCGCAGGAGGGCTCCCTGGGGGGCTACAGATTTGGGGTCATAAGGACACAAACACCCTGATAAGGAGACAGTCAATGGAGGTGATCTACAGAGAACAAATCTGGAGTGACTCCAAGGCTGTTTATCGCAAACCAAAAATTACCTTTGGAAACTGGTCTTGAAAAACAACAGAGATGACAGCAGTGCTTACCTGTGGCACAGCATTCCTGCCCTTTCATGGAAATTCATGAGCTCTGCTGTATAATCTGGTCTCTTACTCCTGGTTATCCTATCTTAATCACTTGGAAAAACTGTATTCACCTAGGAAAAATGTACTCGCCCCAAGGCGTGCGCGCGTGGGATTATTTACCTGTGCTCCGGAAGGGCAGATCTGCTCGGCACAGGGATGGGCAGTGCGCCCTGCCGGGAACCCTGCGCAGGCTGCGAGGAGCCGTGCTCCGCCTTTCCCCCACCGGACAGCAGGCACTTCTTTCACAGAACTGGGAGCAGTTGTTTTAGGGAAGGATCTGCAAGGTGCAGGGGCATCTCCTATGCCCTTCATGCATCTCTTGGATGGGTTTTTTTTTGGTTTAAACTCTCCATCCAGTTAATATCATACTTCTTCCTTTGTTGTTTCTTTCCTTTGTTTATTCTTTTTTCTCTAACTTTCCTCTGCTGATGCTTGAGAAACACCAGAGAAAGGTTCACTTCAGACACTCTTCCCCCTTGCCCTTCCTTTCCCACCCCAAGTGCACTCAGCTAGGCTCTCTCTCCTTTCACTTTGCCTGTTTCCTACTTTGAGACTGGCCCCAGGGTTTGTCTCTGCAAACAAGCAATCCCCATCAGCGTGGTGGGAGCTTCTTGGGATGCAGCAGGACACCATTGCCCCCTGCCCTCTCCCCAAAGCTAAAGCTCTGCTCTAAGGCCTGAAGTGAAGGGGAAAATCTCTGCAGTTGTCAAACACCAGCCAGATAGCACAAGGTAGTGAGGAGGGAGAGGCTAATCTATGCAGGTCATTAAGATGTGGGCAGAACTCAGTCTGTCCTAATGATCTCCTTTGAAATCCTGTATGTATATAATTCATCTTGTACTCCAGTGGATCCTGCCTGAAACTGGTATTGCAATTCTGTTTCTATGCATCTGTTTTTGTATTCAGTACTTTGAGGTAGTTTACATAAATGGGTGGCTTTAATTTGCATTCCCATTGTAACTACCTTGCAGCTGTGTGGGGTTAGGCTCCCTCCACCCAATATTTGGCAGGGGCAGAGTTTCTGAAGGCGTAAAGAGCCCTCTGTGAGGTACCAGCGGGCATGTGCTCTGTGGCAGAGGATGGGGCAGCTCTGCAGTGTCACCTGCCCTGCTCTCACAGCCCTCCTGGCTGCTAGGAGGAGTCTGTGCCATCCTGACCACACAGAGTGGAGCCACAAAGGCTGTGACAGTCTGAGTCAGCCCGTGAGGGACACTGAGAGCTGGCCAGGGTAGCTTTAAAGCTAACTGGCTTTATTTGTACAAGGGTTTGTTTGGTTTCCTTTATGAGTGATTTTGAAAGATCAAATTGTTCCTAGAACATGCTTTCCAGGCTGACTGAGTTGCCATCAGCTGTGACCACACCTGCAGCCAGTTGTTGGCACCCCTGTCATGTTCCACACCAGCATGGAAATTGTGGCAGGGTGTGGGACTTCCTGCACCAGTGTTTCCCTTTGCAGCACCTACCACAGCCCTGCTCCGATCTTGATTTGGGGTCTTTGGATGTGACCACAACAGATACCTTGTGAGAGGCCAGGCAGGCCACTTGTAGGCATCAGTATTTCTGCTGCTGAGAGGCACTGTTTATTTTGGCAAAGCAAATAAGGCTTTCACATGTGAAGGCAGGGCAGCAAGAGGCCTCCCTGACAGTTCTTGTCCTTTCATTGTTACCCAGCAAAAGGGTCCTAGGAAAAAAGATACCATCCTGCTCCCTGCAGGGCATCTCACACTGCTCTAACCAGCTTTAATTTTAGCAGCTTGGCATAACTGGGTCTGTGTGTCTTTCACGTTTCCCTTTGCCATCTGTCTCTGAAGGCTTCACTGGAGCTTGTGGCCTGGAACCTGCATGTACAGCAGATGAATGCGAGGAAACGACAGAGAGATTTATGTTAATTCAGCGTTCTCCAACACTCAGAGACCATTGCCTTGGTCTCAGGTCAAAGCTGAAACTTTCACTGTAAACAATAACTAACAGATGCTGTACTTAAAGCCAATCTCTTGTCTGTCCTAGGAGGACACACAACTCCTTGGTAAGTGCAGGAACCAGTCGTGGGGATTTACAAAGCAGAGTAGAAGAGGCAGGGAGGAAAAAACAACACCATGTTTAGTGCTAAACCTGTGGTGAACAGTGTCAATGGTAATGTACAGGCAGAGAAAAGACACCTCACCTCACATCTTTCCTGGCTGGATGTTTTCTGGATGAAGAATTGATTTTGGAGTTTGGCAGACAAAGAGAAAAACTGAGACAAAAACTGTTGTTTCTGGCAGACCGAAAACGTCATTCTGTCTCCAGATTGTTCAACTCTCTTCAGTGTCACCTGTAAGCTCAGCAGCAGAGTCAAAACAAAGCTTTGCCATTTCATCCTGGTGAATCTTCTCATGTGACAGCAGTTTTTAGCCAAATTTTCCTGTCTCTCAGCCAGGGAGCAGTGCTTTTCCCAGATGAACCTTGGTATCCAAGAGGACTGGCATGGCAGCAGTCTGGCACCGGCAGCACAGCTACCCCTGTGCCTGGCTGGGCTCACAGTTTTGGCCAGTGACTACCATGGGGCAGAGGCTGCTGTTACACCTCCCTGTCCCAGCTGCCTGTGTGCAGGCAGTGGTTATAGGGTCACTGTGTCCTGGTTATCCCCATCAGTGTGTGGACTCAAGAGATGCTACCTGAGCGCAGGCATCACTTTGGACCAGTGTAAACCTGTTAGAGGACAAGGGATTTATTAGTCTTTTTTCTCCCCACATCAGCTAGTGGGCAAGTTCAGCCTGTTCACTAGCAAGGAAGAGCCATTTGCCCAATTCCGTAACTAACTGGAAGTTGCTGTGAACTATGGCCATATGACAGGGATTTGGTGTTAACAATCTTCCCCCAGCTGAAAGAGGCCCTCTCCCTTCTGCTCCCAGCACAAGCCACTGTTTCAGAGAAGAAAGCACCTTCTATTCAGCTTACTCTATCAGTAAGCCCTGTACTCAGCTGTGCTGTGCTGTGAGGGGCTCTGGGTGGAAACAGAGACACCAGGTCCCCTTGTGCCTCTCCCTGCACACTGTGACTCACCAGCTCTCCTATTTCATTCTCCATCAGGGATGCAAGATCCCCTGAACAGCAAAACTAATTCATGCCTTTTTTATGCAGTGTCTCAGGTTAAGGTGTTGCAGCTCATGGACATGATTGCCTTTGGAGAAAGGTGATCTGAAATTCGCTGTCAGAAACCTTCCAACTGGTCTCTGCCACGTCCCTAGCAGAGGTGCCAACCCCCCCTGCTCCCTTTTTATTTCTTGCTCCCCTTTCTTCCATTTCTTGCACTGAGATCCTTGACTGCACTACGCTGTATGAACTTGTAGTAGGATTAATGTGACTTGAAGCCTGAGGCTATATTCAGCTCGATTTATGTCAATAGGCATGGGGTCCACGGTACTGGAAAGCAAGCAGGGCGGCAGTGGCTGAAAGTGCTTGTTGTCACCTCTGCAGCCTGGATGTGCAGGAGAAAAGATCAGGTTTGAGGGGCCAGAAGCTGGGGATCCTCTGACAGGACACTCACATGGCTCTGCCTCTGGGTCACGGCCATGCTGCCACCATCCCCTTGTGCCTGTGAGGATGAAGGAGGATCTTCTTCACACGCACCATAAGCCATGGTTGAACAGGGCTTTTGGGCAGTGAGGTTCTGTGTGCTGGCTGCTTCAAGGCCCCATGAAACTGGGGAGTGCAGGAGCCAGAGAGGACCCCCCCACCAAGTGCAAGGTGACCATGTATTTCTGACAGCGCAGAGGCAAATCTTGCAAACCCCCTGGGGCCACGTCTGTGCTTGGGGCAGGCTTTGGCATGCTTAGCCCTGCCTGCTCTTGCAGAGTCACCAGGGCTGCCCAGCCAGGGTGCGTGGGGCTCAGGGCCATCTGTGTCCAGCTCCCCCAGCACCACAGGTGTGATGGGCTGGGCTTGCACGAAGGTAGCTGAGTTTTTGCTTCCCAAAAGGTGCCGCAGCAGAACTGGAAGTCCTGACCGGAGGCTGGATTGCGAGCGTGCTGGGTGGCTGACGAGCCCTGGCAGGTCTGCTGGCAAGCCTCCTTGGTGGCACAGGGAATGGTGCAGTGTGGGACCTGGGAAACGGAGCACCTCTGTACAGCCAAGGAGGCTTTAGTGTGACACTGACACACCAGAGCTCCCATTTGCCTGTCAGGTAGCACAGCTGAAGTCAAAGGATGAATTACCCTTGGCTAAGGATGCCATCTAAGTTTGCCTGAAGCCCAATAAGGTAGGGAAAAAAAGTTTTATTTTACAGCTTCCCGACATCAAATTTCAACTACAGCAGATACTGATTTGCTTTCTGAAATTAACTATCAAATTATCTTAGAAATTATTAAAAAGCTATTTCTGTTCATTACAGTGGGGTAATATATGGCTAGACTCTTCAAATTTTTTAATCTCTGCACAGCTGCTCACCAGACACAGAGAGCGCATTTTTTCTATCAGGCTATGATCCTACAGTTTTAGTCCTGTGTGCTCCTTGAGGCTTTCTGTAAAGCCTCAGGTGCTCACATCAATGCCTGCATGTAGCAAGGCTCGCTCATACTTCTGTTTAGTAATAACGCAGCTACCAAATGTCACCTGTCACAGGCAACTAAGCAATGTGACATTGGTGACTCACCCCACGTTCCTGGGAACACCTTGGCCACAGACACACTTTTGGGAGTGTACCACACCCTTTCCTGCAGGCTTTAACACACTTTGACTGCAAAGCACCTTAGCAGTGTTGGCTTGAAAAGAGTGGTCTTCCAATGGGTTAGCCACTTGGCTGCCATGACAGAAATGTACCACTGTACGACCCGCTCTGCATAACATACTGTTAAAACATCTCGGTGGTGTCTGCCTGCAGACATTTGCCACTTAAAGAGCTGGGACGCAGAAAATGTCATTTTAGAGTAATCTTAAACTGAAGTTATCATAATATGGCACACATGTGGGATAGAGAAAATAAGAGATGATACACTCTCTTTGTGGATAGATCCACTTGATTAGGTAAATACAAAACTAGGCCTTTTTTGGATAATACATTTAGACTCGGACAGAAACACTAAATTTGCAGATTCATTCCATGGTTTACTAATACTTTTTTTTTTTTCTCACAGGTGCATGTAATTTGTATAAGTACATTGCAAAGTTCCAAGATTTGGTTCCGTTTTCACATTGGTTTCTCTGGTTTATATCGGGCCCACTGTAATGCAGATTTAGCTTATCCCTATTCCCAGTTTAACACATAACTTAAATAATGTTTAATGTTACAAGCTGTGGTTGTGTTTGCATTCTGCTCCTAGCTCACGGTAGTCCATTATATTGTCAACAGACAAAATGAAAATTTAGTCTGCCAATCTGCATCCTAAAATTTTTTTATATGTTGCAATTACCTGATTTGCTAATGTATTTTGTTTTTACCTCTCCCTCCTTCTGTTTCCACATTCGTTTATCTCCTCTGTTTATAACATCTTAAAGAAATTGCAAAGCAGATTTCCCACCACCACACTTGTTTAGTTATGGAAGCGTTTATAAGTAAAGTAGTTTACAAAATAAATGGGATGGTTTTAACATCTTTACAGTGGGATAACCCTTCCACTGTGGGGAGCAGGGCAGACTTAAGCCTGCCTGCTTCCAAAGAGATGGAGACAGAGCACAGCCAATGCCCTTTGTAAACAAGCCCTGGCAGCGTCACTGCTCTTAAGTGGGCTGTCCCAGGGCGGCATGTTTCCACTGAGCCAGTTTTCAGCCTCTCAGCACCGCTCCCCATGCAGGATGGGTGTGACAGGTGCTTTGCTACCTGGTGTGCCTGCATTTTGATTGTTTCCCTGAAATTTTTCCTCTGTCCAGACCATGAGGATGAGGTTTTAGTTTTCCAATTGCTTTTCCTGCAGAACCCCTCTCCAAGGATGACAGACAGGCAGTGTCATGTCCAGTTTGCTGCCACTGGATCATCTGAAAGGCTGGAAAAGCAACCACAGGGAAAGCAGAGATTCCTCCAGTCTCCCAGGCTCTCGAGAGGCTGTCGATGAGCAGAAGGGTTTTCACTAAATGGGCAGGATCTGCCAAACTCCCTGTTCCCCAGATAACCAAAACAAGCTATTACAGAGAGGGCTTTTCTACCCCATAAACTGTGGGCCATGCAAAAGCCCCTCCTTTCATTTCCCACACTCCTTCTTGGCTGCCAAAACTACCCAGACTGACATCATCCTCTGCTAAGGGTGAATCAACATGGTTGGGGAGTATGGTTTTGCAATCTCTTAATGACAATTCGCCACAGCTTGTCCCTGCATCAGCTGTCCAGGGAAACAACATTAGTGCCCAGTAAGCAAGAAACAAGTTGCAACTTGCGACTTAGGCAGTGCAGCAGATGCTGCAGCCGTGCACATGGCCTGGGAGGAATTTTGTTGCTCAGCTCCATCTAGCGGCACCGGCTTTGGAAGGACGGCGGTGGCCGTGGGAGGGGACACGTCCCGTGAGCACGGTGGGTGTTAGTCAGGAGTATTTAATTACAGCTCTTCTCTCTTCGGGTAGATGCATGCGTAAGCGTGCATATCACCGTGGGTCTCTATAGTAATACATACGCAAAAGGGGCAGAAGAGTTGAATTATGCAGAACCACCAAAATTAGGCTCAAAGCTGCTCTGTGTAGTCTCTTGTTTTCCTGTCACTCTTCTGTGTTCTTTAGGGGATGTTTTGCTCAGTTACTGCATCTTGTCTCAGTCAGAAGATGAGCTCTGGGACTACCACTGGGTGTGCCTGCACGTCGCTTCATGAGACAGGTCCTCAATCCTGAGCTAAACTGCTCCCTGAAATGCAGTAAATAATACTCTAAAAGGAGTGGTGAGGTATGACAGCAACTAAAGCAAGCATGATCCAGTGTGGGTCTCGAATCTATTGGGGAATGTTTGGGCTGGGTCTGTGGTGGTGCTCGGGAGAGGGTCTCAGCTCCAGCTGAGCTCCAGAAAGAGCTCAGCCAAACAAGCATGGATATGGAGTTGCAAAATGCCATTTATTCCTAGCCAGGGATCAGCTAGGCTTCAGTGAACCTTGGAAAGTCAATTCAGCTTCAGGAGCCAGAATGAATACGATTCATGTCAATCTGTTGGCAGGTTGTAATGCTTTTTCTTTTTGTATTTCCCATGGCAACTTTATGTAGGAGAACCAGAAAGTGAGAGTGACTCAAAGCAATGGAGAAGGGGTAATGCCAAAATCAGCAGGATTGTGAAAAGCCTATTTGCATTTTTCCCCAGGGATGCTTGTTTTTAATATAGAGAGGTGCTAAAATGAAAGATATTTGCTTATAATGACATGGGTTTTCTTAATGACATCCTCAAACAGGAATTTCATGGACATACTACTCCATTTGGAGATCGCAGAGAATAGCAGGGGTTCGCACTCTGCACTTCGTTGAGTAGAGGCATGTTTGGAGCAGCTCCTTGAGTCCTCAAGATCAACAAATCCATATGAAAGCAATGCTCAGCTTTTACACATTGCAGAACCTTTCAACTTCAAAGTGCTTTGCACACATTAACTCATCTGAGATGCGTTCCATCATGAAACTGTTATGCCTTTGTTTTTTTGTACCACGCTATTATTATATACATTAACCTGGTGCCTAGAGGCCCAGCTGAGCTCAGGGCTCTGCCATTCATAGACAGAATAAGAAAACAGCTTCCCTATGTATGAGCTCACGATCTCAAAGAGTAGCACTGGATGGGAAAGGGGAGAGAAGCACTGGGAAGTGAAGCACGCCTCATGTCGCTCAGCCAGCAGCTCGCAGGCCACAGGCTTTACGAGTTCGAGGCCAGCACGCAATCCCTTGGCTTCCATGCTTCCTGTTAGTGTCAAAGTTGGCAAGAAAGCCTGACAGCCATTTTACCTCCAGATCCAAACAGGCTAATACAGTCAAAATTGTGTGCAACACCCTCTCAACTAGTCTTTTGCTTGGATCCTTTCCTTCTTGTCCCTTAACCCAAACTAAGCTTAATTCTTATTGAAATCACTCTTTACACACCATATATAACCACCCCCCCCACCCCAGTTATAGTTTCCGGTGTTTGTGACCTGAGCTGGACAACTCACACATCTAACTTACAGGGATGTGTATGTATATACACATGCTGAAGTGCAGACTGAGTCAAGTCTGACATTTCTCAGCTATAGGTTACCACTGTACCTGCACTGCAGTGTCTTGAGAGTTTGGCCACAGAACAAACTGATGGGTTTCTGAAATCTGAAATGCTGCTAGAAGAGCTTTTCTAGCAGCTCCAATGGTTAATCTGTTCAATGCTTTGAAACTACAAAAGAACAGGAAAATAGCAAATATTATTATTACTAACAGGACTTAACATAAAGAATTTGCCCATGCCACTGAGGAGCAGTCCCATGAATCCAAAGTAAATTCAGAAATGTGCATGTGAAGTGCTAGAAGGCTGTGCAACTTGGGGCGTCTTTGGGGGGAAAGAAAAAACAAAAAAAAAGGAAAAGAAAATCCAAGGAAGATGCAAATACAAATAAATTGGTTGCAAACCATATGTTGCAAACCTTAGGAATCAATAGGTACAAGACTGCATGTCCAGATGTGGAGTATTTAACTGCATGTAGGTTTGGAGACTTGATGCCAGACTGGAGACTACAGACTGGAGACCTTCCTGTGGGATTTGACCGTGGCTACTAGCTCTGTAGCAGATCTCTGGAGGATGGCTTTGGGGCAGTGTGGAAAGGCTGGCCTTTCAAACTACCTAGGTAGACACTTTCCTCCTAGAATAATTTCCAGTGTGCTTTAGAGTATTATCTTAACACCCCTTTGACAGCTAGTTCACTCAGCTTATATATTATCTTACTCTCTCCTGCCTTGTTCAAGGACTTGTATAAGTCTTTCTGGGGCAGAGGCTTGTTCTGCTTTTTATGTGCCTAACATAATAAGGCCCCACCTTGAGGGGCCCTAGGCACTGTCCTAATAAATAAGCTGAATTAATTGCACGTTTGTCTCCTTTAACCATGTGGGAGGAATAATGCTAGTGGACCTTTATCTTCTGTTGTCAGTTTTCCAAAGTTTGCTTTGGATGTTCATGGCAATTCAGGCATGTGCCATAGAACTTGCCCATGCAATCTATCTTGGTGAAGAGCCTCATTCCTGTGGCTTTTCTGGGGCTTGACACCAATTTTTAAAGTAATCTTCTGCTCTGGTAAGTCAAGTCCTTGGGACAGCTCTCTGTCCCTCTGACCAATTTCACACTGGCTTGATAATGGCAGTCAGGAGCGGACAAACAGCAAATACACAAATTATCTAAATTGTGGAGAAGCAAATAAATACTTGTAAAGATTTTGCTTCATTTGCACTTTGCCTTTATGTAATTTATCACCTTTCAACGTGTTGCCTGCACTTTTTAATTACTGCAACCCTTCCCTCATTTTTGTAATTTAACAAAAAGCCAATTATATGACAGTCTTGATTGCCTAATTGTTGTAGTAAAATATACACGTGTAAGTAAGGATGATTGTTCTTTCTTGTTTGTTTTTGTACTATTCGCCTTTCAGATATCTAGGTTATATAATTGTTCCCTTTGGCTTGAGATCAAGTTTTCAGATTAACGATGGCTCTGCTGTAGCGCACTGGGGAGTTGACATATGGCTAATCCACCTGACGGGCTCTGGCTCCTCATTCCTTAAAAGCACGCGGATGGAGGATTTTGATGTTAGAATGGCACTGTCAGTCATGTATTAAGTGAAATCAAGGTCCCGATCTCCATCTCCAAACAGGCACTTAGGAATAACAACTTCATTGCTGGAATGCAGTGCTACTACTCTCGCACACGGGATTGCAGATACGTAGGAGCCTCAGCTTCCTCTGCACAGTGGGAGTAGTATACAGGCTTAGCAGTTCTGAGAGTCAGACATGTACAAAACCCAAACCCATCTTTGTTTTCCCTAAAGTAATCATAATTTAAAACCACCTTTTTGAACCCTCTTCTTATGGATGTAGGACATATGATATTTTGTCCTACCTCCAGAGACACCCTACCAGGGAGGTTTCCATGACTCAGTTTATTACTTGCTCTTGCCTAATGTGTATTGAGAGAGTATCCAGCAGACCTTCTATCAGACTGCAACACTGAAGTGGCAAGCACTGAACAAACAAGAGATGACAAGGTGGTCAATACTTTTTAAGGCGTGTAAAATTGAGACAAAAAATCAGCTGAAATGTACATTTATCTCAAGTGTGTCTTAATACAACATTTAACTGCAAGGATGTGACTAGGTTGTGCCCTCAGGTATTTGCAGGAATGCAGGCTCAGGTCCACCCACACAGCCCACCAAGCAAGGTTTCATGTGGGTATAAGGTATGTGTGCCCATTAACAGCAATTTGCAAGGGAGAGACCTGATAAACAGCTCCTTTTGCCAGCTGTTGTTGGGTAATTGACACAATAAGCCAACAGAAAAATAGCTTTTCAAAAAAATGCTTCTTAGATACGGCAGGCGGTGTCCCTTCAGATGGATGAGGGCAGGCTGTTCTGGAGCATGTAATTGCATTTCCCTCTTCAGAAGGAAGATACTTGTAGAGTTCAAAAGGCAAGTATTAAACAGAAATGCTAAGAAAAATGCTATTTTCAGGATTTAGAAAGAGGATTCTAAGAAGCCAAAGACTTTGAGAAGGCCTGAGGAAAACCATGCAATTAGATTATCAGATCTCTTCGCAAGTAACCAAAAAAACCCTGTAATAAAAATTACAGGATATACAAAACAAAGCAACTGTGAAACACTGAGATGCTGTCTTCCCTGAGAATAATGATCAGTTCATTGCTATCAAAACAAGACATAAATAAAATTATGCCAAAGTGATATTGTAGCATGAGATGATGGAGGTATATAGTAGTAGGGAGAAATAAAGGGAGGGAGGAAGGAAGTGTTTGGCTTGCTGGTGCTGCAGGTGGGGAAGCAGCATGGGGACTTAGGATATTCCAGGAAGAGATTGAGCAAGGGGTGTGCTTTTTGGGTGGAAAAGACAGAGAACAGGAGCCAACTCAGACCAATTTGAAGTCTGCAGGTTAGTCATTATTACATTTTACAGCTTAATTCCTTCAGATGTTGAGAGTCAAGAGGTTGACACATTACATTAAACACTGAGTTAGTTCACCTACTGTAAGTGGAAGCTCTCTGATATAAAAAAACCACCTACACATGCTTTCATTTAACTCATTGTATCAGTTAAATGGTTGAAAGAGGCAATGCATCCAAGGACATCTGAAGATATTACTGTATCTTTCTGTTGCACTCACTTCAGTGTGGTCCTACCACTAAGCTTTGGCAGCAATTCTTAGAAAAAAAATTGCATTTAAAAAAATTATATATCAAATTTGCAGGCCTAGCTCTCACAGCTGGGGGCAGAGGAGGGGCTGCCTTTGACTTTTTCGTCAAAGCTGGGTTGCGTGCTAGAACTAAAAAAAAAAAAAAAACCACATTTTCCCCAAATGAATTTTCACTCAGAATGAGCAAACGGAATTTCCCCAAATGAATTTCTGACAGAAGGGCAAAAGCTGAGAAAACTCGGTTTGGCTGCTTTACGCTTGGCAACACGCAAACCCTGCCGCTTGCACCTGGCACGGCTGCCCGGGCGGCCCCGACGGGCGGCTGCAGCCTCGGCGGCGAGAAAGGTCGCGGAAAGCCGGCAGAGGCGGCCGCTCCGCACCGCTTCTCGCTAGCGGACAGCATTGACGGAGCTCTTTAGAGAACACTTGGGGAGTTTTTTTTCTCCTCCTGCTCGTTAAGGCGAGAGGAGAGCCTGGCCAAGGGTTAATTAGCGAAGGGGGTGTGGCATTGCGCTGTAGCCGAGCTCCATTCCAGCTGGCCCTGGGCGGCTTTGGGGCTTTGCTCCTGGGGTATAAACGCCCCCAAAAAGGGACGTCGCCGGCTCTTTGGGGAGGTGCTGCGAAGAAGACGCTGTTTTATGTGGGGGGCCATGCTGGCGGCCCGGAGCCCGCCCCTCACGGCCCGGCCGGCCCAGGCCGCCGCTGGGTGGCGCCGGAGGCCTCGCGGCGGGCGCGCGGCCCTGGGTCATTCCCCGCTGCCCGGCGGCCGTGCCGTGTAAATTCACGTAAATTCCCGAATTTTACGTGAGAGAAAGGGAGTGTGAGGCGCACGTGGGGCATGGTACAGGCTGTGTAGCAGAGTAAGAGATGAGGCTGGGGCTGAGAGCTGTTTAAAGTCTGTGTTAGAGCTGTTCATGGCGTGGGTGATGTGTATTTCCCTGGGGGTTTAGGTATCTGCTTGAAAACGTTACTTTGTCTTTCGTGACGCGCATTAAAACATGGTCATGCCTGCTCACCCAGCTGCTTAAAGGTACGCGGAGTAAAGGAAAGTAAAGAAACCTGAGACTTGCTGGTGGGAGAGGATGAATCTTAGGGGCCTCTTGGTGACTGATACAAGACCTGGATCTCAGCACTGTGAGCGAGAGCGAGGCCGTGCAGCTTCGGAAGTAAACTACAGGTGAGCACCATAGGCTGAGAGCTGGTGCTTTTGGCAGCGTTTCAGTTTTGTTTTCCCCTTAGTCTGCAGAGTCAGACTAAAGCTTCTGTTCTCCATGAAGAGATACAGTCTTGATTTGGAAACACCAAGCAAAGATGAAAAAACTTTCCCTGGGTACCTTGCTTATTTGGTTAATCACCTTGTAGATTACCCCTTTGTCTGATTTCACAAATTAGTTTTCTTGGCTTGAACTACAGAGTTTTTCTGGTGTGTGTGTGTCTTTCTTTACTGTGTTAAAGATCTCTCTAATTTCATTTTCTCCTTTTGAAGGATTTATATGCTGTAACTGGTTAGTCTCTTTTGTCTTCCTTTTGATAGCTCGAACAGCTGGAGCTCCATAGGCCTCTCCTGCAAAGTATTTTCTTGAGCTCTCACCTTTTCTTTGTGGTGCTTTATACCTCCTCCCAAGTTCTTAATCAAAGATCTGAGAAACAAGCTCTTCTTCCACTGCTCCCTTCCCCTGCAGCACAGTGCAAAAATAGTACATACTCATTTTTCTTCTTCAGGTGTGTCTGTAGTATCTTAATTTTGTCTTAATTCTTTTCAAGTTCCTTGTTTTCTAGAATATGCTAGTGTCCTGCGAGGCTTATGCTTGCTATTCTAATATGTATTGTGTTGCGTTTGCTTGAGTGCTATGTGTTACTGAGCTGAATTTACTTATTATCAAGTTCTTTTACTCTTTGTCAGTCTCAGTATGTTAAACATACATATGTATGTATCAGATGTACAGACATGTGTGTGTGTGTTATGTGCAGTTTTATTTCATAGAAGAGAGACGAAAAAGACTTCTTCTGGGCTGTGTACCCAGAATGAAACCCTGCAAAACCCCACTAGAAACTTGGTCAGCTGGTAACGTTTCGCCACTATCTTTGTGAGTTTGCCAGTTAGCCAATTTTGAGTGCACGTGTTGTGCTTTTTGGTGGTGCAGGGTAAGAGCTACCTTTTGAAGTGCAGTACCCTGCAGCTCTGTGTCAAGTGGTCTATGAGAGTTGTTACACTTCCATGATAATCATTGGTAATCAATCCCTCAGTCTCAGAGCATGCAATCAGGTTTGTGAGCCGGTGTCTATTTTCTGGATAATCGGGAAGGCCAGCCCTACTTATGTTCTCATCCTTTCATTCTTTATTGATTGCATTGCATGGGGTTTGCCATTATCTTGCCATGCACTGAGGGTTATAATTACTGAGGTTAACCCAGTCTCCTCTTCAGTGAGTGTCAGTACAATGCTTCAGTCTCTTGGCATGTTCCCAGTTGTTTGAAGTGGAATCTCTTCTCAATGTAATCAGAAGAGGTATGAAATGAGATACTGCTGCAGCCCCTAAGTCTCATGAGCAGCTTGATGCCAAAGGCCTGGATAAATGAAAAGTAATCATGACACTGATACTGTTCTGATTTGTTGATCCACAAGAACATCTTGTGTCTCTAGACCTCCATTTGACCTTCACGTTCCTGTAGATTGTGTACTCTTTAAAACCGTAGTCTGGAAGGGCAAATACTGTACTCTTTCTATGGCAATGTGTTTTGCATAATCCCTAGCATGTGTTTAAACTCCATTTTATTTCTTACCAATGCATTTTATTCTCTTCATATGTACCGTGAGGAGTACCTGAAGGGCTGTCCGTATCATTTTACCAGACTCTAATCTTTAACGGGGTTGTAACCATTTAATCTGACTAGGAACAGACACAGTTATCAGAGCAAACAGCCATCTGCTCCTATCCTCCCTTTTAGCCACTGTAAAAAGTAGTCTGAAAGATGCAGGGCAGGAAAGAGAATGGGCAGATAAACTGGTCTCCAGAATGATCCTCCAAAGAATCTTATCTTTCTTTCCAGGGGAAAGGGATATGAATTGAATCCTCAAATCGCATTTGTAAAGAGGAGTTTCATAATTAATTTCCTTCTGCTTTGCCTGATTCTCTGCAGTTGGAACTGTACCTTTTGCTAACTGGGAAACTTCTATTTCAGTGGTGAGCACTGTTTGCCATTACCAAACCCTACAGATAGATGCAGGCAGCCATCTTAGATTTCACAGTATGGTTTAGCCCGATCCATGAATATCTATAAAATTAATTTGAGAGTTTTGGAAGACCAAAGATTCACACATGCAAAATAGAGAGTTGATTGGAGAGGGGGTGTTTTTTGTTTGTTTTGGTTTTAATTTAGATTTTTTTTTTGTTTTAAATCTAAATTATCAAAAATATTTTTAAAATTTATTTTTTAAATTTTGGAATTATATTGCTAAACTTAGGAGATTACATCTGTCCTTAGTCTCCTGAGGTGTGCATCAGGGAGATTTTTAGTGGTGACTGTACTTGTGGGTATGCCTAGAACTTTGGAACAGAAGCTAAAACCTTACTGACTATAGACAGCAATTTCATTATTGATTGCAATGGAAGGTCACTTAACCATTGGTTTTCGTAATGTGGTTGTTGAACAAGAGGAGAGGGGTCTGATTTCAGTCATATTGGTAATTTTTGGCTTTTTCATTTAATTCTGTGATACACTGTGTGACTTCCGTGCTCATGAAAAAGAGGAGTGTTTTGTGTGACAGGTGCTTTGTGAACTTAAAAGAATGAGTTTGTTCTTCATCCTCCCCTGATTTTCCTGTTATTCCAGTCCTAGCTTTAAGTCCTTCCCTGAAGCACAGACTCAGCAGCACGTTGGATGCAGGGCTGTGTGGTGACATCAGTCAACTGCATGTGCGTCAGAGCTCTGAAATGCAATATGAGCTATTAAGTGTGGCTCCTGGCTAAATTTGTAGCTGCTCCCAATCTGCAGAACTGCAGCTGTTTCCGCTGGTGGTGATGTCCCGTTGGTCTTGCACCCATACTCCAGGCCTGCTGCTGTCACTGCTCTGCACGGGGCACCTGAGTGATGGCTCTGCTCTGTCACGGGGTACAAAGCTGATGTGCCCGAGTGTGCGCAATGAAGTGATAATGGGCAACGCTGAAATGGTGTCACAAGGAAAGTTCCGTTATGACATGGAAAAAAACCCCTCCTTCCCATGGGGGTGGCAGAGCACTGGAAACCGAGCCAGAGATGTGATCGCTCAATCCACATTGAACTCCAAGTCGACAAGGCCCAGGATCTCAGTATCTACCATGGAGTTATCCCTGTGTGAAAAATGTTTCGACTAGGTGACCTCTGTATGTTGTTTTCAGCCAAGGTTTTTTTTTTTCTTTTTGGTGATTCTTCTGCAGTCATTAGTACCCATTCCTCATACCAAAGTTCATTCTGGCTCTCTGGATGATAGAAGTCATGTTTTCATTGCAAGATGATTAGTAAGTGTCCTAATGTTTCTCTCTGAAAATTACGCTTTTTTTTCAGGCTTATCTTGGTGGCTGCACCTCGGAAGTCACTCGGGCACCCAGAGTAGCTGGATTCTTTTCTACTTTCCCAGGTGTGGGTTAAGGCCTTAGGCTGGAATACAAGCTCTAGAGCATAAGGAACCAACAGTGGTTATTACAAGAGGTGATTTTGAACTAACGGGTGTTTTCTTCACTAATGTGAATCTCCCATTTACTTCAAATTACAGTAGTTAAGATCCAAACAGTAAATATTACTTTGAGGTACTGAAGCAATGGCTGCATTTCTGGCTTCCTTGCTGGGAGTTAGTGGCTTAGGTAATTGGGTTCATTGCTATTTGGAGCATAATCAGCAAGCATTCATTCTCCATACAGCCAGCATATAAAATTTGCAAGAGCTGCATACCATGCGTGCTCAATCAGTGTAAATCATTTAGCAGCCCACATAATGGATGTCTGGCTTTTGGACTAAAAAATCCACTTGGTAATACAGGCAGATGAGTCATGAACAAGTCTTCCAGTTATATATAAAATTATTATATCCACAAGAGACTGTGAAAGCTGAAGGGATTTCAGCTTTCCAGACAGCAAAGGGGAAGATGAAATGCTGTTACAGCATTTTCATTTATTCTGAGTATTTTTATTCAGTACCAAGATGGCATTTTGTTCACTTAGTAATTATTACTGACATAGCCTAGCTCTAATCTTTTGAGGGACTGGAGAATATTCTTTTGTTCACTGAGGGTTCATGGTAGTGATGAACAGATGTAAGCAGATTTGTCTTGAAAGGAAGTTTGCAGCAGTGTTTAATAGCTGTAGACTCTTTCCTGCCTGAAGTGGAAGCTGGTGAATCTCCTCTCTGCTTGAGGAGCAGTGTGCAGTTGCTGTGGGAGTCAGAGCCTCGCTAATAATTCAGCAAAGATTTCCTGAGATTAAACTATCAGAGTATGGCCCTCGTTTAGACCACTGACATCAGAGCAGGAGTGTGTTGGCTGAGTGGCAGTAGCTGTGAGGGAGGCAGATGATGAGCTTCCTCCTTGCCAGTGGATGTCATACCCCTAAACCTTTTCACTCGGTATCTCTGCCAGTCAGCAAATGCTATGAGCAGTGAAGCATGGATTTGAGCTCACTTTCTGTCCTTCCTTGAATAGCTCCTGTGTAACAGGAGAGGAAACATTGCCTCCTTCCATTGCATACCCCCCCTCTTGCTTTCCAAGTCACAACATTAAGGAATCAGCAGGAAAATCAAATACCTTACAACTTCTTCTTTGAAATGAGACCTTGTTTAGCCCCTCTTCAGACAAAACCTCTCCTCTCTATCAATTATTTTTCCTGAATTTTGTCTTGACTCTCAGAAAATTCTCTTGGCATTTTGCCATTCTCTCTCCCACACTTGTTTGTGCACCCACATCACAGATGAAATAGGCACATCTTTATAAGTGTGACCTTTCGCTGGTTTGTTGCAGAGAATAAAATGCCATGGGTCAAACTCACTGATTCTTAGGGTTTGCCTGGGTTGCCTCATTAAGCAGGATTTGGCCTTGTAAGTCCTAAAGAAAAAGGGCTTAATTTTTGTATGACATTTTAGTTGCAGGTGTGAGGTGGTTGTTTTTTGGTTGGTTGATTGGTTAAGGTTTTTTCCTTTGCTTTTGTGGGCTTCAAAAAGCACTGATCAGGGGTTTTGAGTTATCCTTGAAGATCCTGGGAAACCCTATCAGTTACATTAAAAGAAGAGAAGAGAGAAGAGGCTCTCTTGGGTTTTAAAATGTAGGTACTGATACTCTTCACTTGTTTTCAGTCCAGAGTCTCCAAGTGCTCCATAATGACAGAGAGCTAGCAATACCTGCTGCATCAGGAAAGGAATCCTGCTTCTACAGAAAAATGCAGTTATGGAAATCTGTCTTTTAAATGCTGCCACAAAAGGGTAAAGCACTTTGCGAAGATCTGGTCTCCCCAGACTCACAGTTCCAGCTCCCCAAGTAAGATAAGGGATAACAATTACTCGTAGATGTAGAAAGAGGAGGAGGAGGAGTAAGAGAATGTAGATTATAGATCAAAGCTGTAACATTTTGCAAATGGTAATGTGAGAACCTCCTGTGGATCATGGATCTTTTAAATTTGATTTGTCTTTCCTTCTTGACTAGCAGATAGGGTTCTCTGTGCATAGTTCTGTTTCTCTCTTCTTCCCCCACCTGTTTTCTTATGCTTAGAAACCCCTGCTGCAAGTCAGGGCGATGTGAGCTAGCTGCTTACTTGCTGTACAGAATCAGGATGATAGAACATGCCTGAAAGGGTGATGAGTGATTTGTGTGAATCTCACTAAATCCAGGCTCCAATTCAGTTTTCTTCAGTGCTAATGGAAGTACTTTCTCATTTATGTGGACAGTCTTGAGGTGACAATCAGACTCAAAGCTGCCCTTTGGAAAAAAAGTAAGGTTTGTCCCTAGTACATGATGTATACCCAGCTGCTTCAAAAAGCCATCCTGGGATGGCTGGTTGTGGAATCAGTTCATACTGAGGTGTCACCAGTATCTCTGCCCTGTCTTGCGTTGTGCTACAGCTTCAAAGCACTGAGCAACAACAAACATGAAAGACTTCAGGGAGCTAGTGAAATTCAGCAAAGTGCATTAAAAATGGAGGAGGAAGAGTCTCTGGTAAGGTAATTAATTAGATTAACAACTAGCTGTGTTTCTTTCATGCTCTTTCTAGATGGGGAACAAAGAGATGACATAGACTTTTATTCCAGAAAGTCACTCTTCAGTGAGAGAAGCAAGGTCTTTCCAAACTTTGCTGGTGACAGAAGGCAAGGAAGAGTAATTGATGAACCATCACGCAGATGTTTACAGAGCTGTTAAGATTTGTGTGTGAAGACTGTTCAACCCTGAAGATGCAGTCTTTTCTGTAAGGAAGAAACTGACAGGTCGGTGAGAGATAACCTTTTCAATTTCTCTTCCTGTCAGTGTAATCCTTCAGACCTGAGAGTGAACTGCAAATTACCCACCTGCAGTTCTTGGGTGGTACAGTACTCAGTGCAATGGACTAAGCTAATTTTCTCTATGTAATTTTTTTGTTGTTAGAAATTACATGGCCAAGTCTATGACTGGACTGATACAGAAAGATAAAATCACCATGTACATGACATACCATACCATGTACATGTATGATGGAGTCCTGGGATAGAACATTTAAATATTTTGGTGTTGAGGCATTACAGTGTTTATGTTGGTGAATTTAATGTTTTGTGTCTATGTGTTTGAGATTGGTAGCACTACTAGGGACTCTGGTACTGATCTAAAAGAACAGTCTGCATGAACTGTCAAATATCAGGCGCTGCAGCTGAGCAATGTTTGTGACTTTCCTCCTCTGAAGGCATTAAAGGTCTTGAAGGAACAATTTGCGTGGGGACTTCAAGTAAAAGGTAATAGAGTGGAAGGCTATTTACTTTCTATGAGCATGGGAGGAAAAAGGGAAGAAGAGGGTTGTATTTTTAGGATATTGGAGAGAGACACAGGTGATACAGTCTCAGTGGTGCTGAATACGTACCAGCTAAGTAAGGAAAAAGATACTATCTGTACTGGAGAAGAAAAGTAAGCAACTCTTTATTTAAAATTTAATCAGATTAGACTTTAGTCAGTTTCTACAAAGTAGTTACATACCTACTAAATCACTTTAATTCTTGACAGATAATGTTGTACTAAAGAAAATATAGTGGGATTGTAATTGGGTTTGGAGGTAATATACTTTGTGGGAAACCAGATTATTAGGATAATTTTTCAACTTGACTTAACCTGTTACCCTGTGAGGTTCCTGTCATTAGACTGTGACAGGCTGGACTCCCTCACTGACTCGAGATCTTTGTTCCACCTGAAATGTGCCCTGCGCTTGTACCTCCCTCTGCTAAGATGTCCTATAGCTATTTATTTGCAGCCCTTTCCCTTCCTTAGACAGCAGCAGGCTTGTGAAGTTGACCAAAAGTGGAGGGAAAACTTCCTGGCGTTATGCCGTAATTCAGTTTTTAATGACACATGGCCATCTTGAGACAATTTGTTATTTCTGTACTGCTTTTTAAGGTCACTGCTTAACCAAGGTAAGCAAATACATGAATTGAGTAGATGTCCTGACACTCAGATCAGCTTTCAGGATCCATAAATTATCAGAGGACAGGTCCAAATCTGTCTGAAAGTCATTGAGATTAATTGTGAAGATGAAGCACAATATGATATTACACAGTACAAGCCAAAGCAAGGTGAGGTGCAGAGTTGGGCAGGGCTCTTACATCAGCAGTGAAACTGCCCACAGTGCAAGTGAGAGCACTTGCTGAGAAAGCAGTAGTATGCAGATATTTTTCTTCTTGCACACATCACCTATATTCTTACTCAAGTCTTCCCTAGGACATTCATTTAAAAGAAAAAGTGTGACCCAGTTTTGGGGGGACCTTAATCTTTAGCTTTTTTAGATTGCTTGCAGGTGATGTTTCTATGCAAATCTCATAAAATGTCACACTGGCTGCACACCTTGTGCAGCTGATGGCCTGAGGCCAGCTACTCTACCTACATTCAGGCCAGCTTGGACTGTTCACATTATCCAGGAAATGGACTGCTGAATGGAGGTGGATTTGCTCTGCGAAGAGCAGTGGGTTGCATTTGGATGTTAATAACATGTTCTATTAAATTTGAAGGCAGGAATTGAAGAGCTAAAAATGTGGTAGAAGGCTCAGTAATGTATTTTAGCTGCTGCAGAATTCATACAGGCAAAGAGCTCTGGCTGTATGCATCAGGGTAAGGGCCTAGAGAAATTTTGGCCTTTCTTATAGGCTGTGTTCCACCCCTCAGTCTTTCTGTTTTAGTCTCTCTTATTTATGTTGTTTATTGACAGTTAACAAGTCTCACTTAGTTTGTAATATTGAATGCAGATAGTTTGAACCAAGACTTGCATCTTGGCTAGTTTTATGAGTTACCTGGTACATAAAATAATTAACAATTAAACTGACTACTCAAATAGAGAAGTCCTCCTGGCATGAAGATATAATGCAAATGTTAATAGCTTTTATTTCAAAAGCAGTGCTGTCTTAAAGCTACAACAGGGAATAACTGTAATTGAGGATACCTGAGTAGGGAAAAATTCTGAAAGTGAGATGTGAATTCAGCTTAAAAGGCTCAGTTCTGTTTGTGGTGAAGGACGGCTGAGCATTGCACACTTGGCCCTTCAGGGTGAAAATTTCTGTCTCTGATGCTTGTACTTGGGCCACTGTATAAATCAGCAAGTCTTTTACTGCATGTATCATTGCAACATGCAAATAGGTGCCTATAGGATGGGAATTTCCTGAATGTTGTGAATGAATGATTTTTGTCTGAGCTGCTAATGCAGCTCTTTCAGTGGGGTGACAGGTTGGACTGTAAGCCTTTTGGAGCAGATAAATGCTTTCTTGTGCGAGAGGCTCCAGTGTTCTTCAAGGCCCCATAGTCCTGTTAAGAGTAACCTACAATGCGTAACCTACAGCATGCAGTTTGACTGCTTTTGTGGCAATGTCACACGTGGAATTAGGATTTGGTTGTGGAGGGGAAGAAGTAGGTGAAACAGTGATGGCTAACTTTTTAAATGTGACCTACTTTAGCTACTGATGATGTGATAAACAAGAGAAAAACTGTACGAAGAAATATTTCCTCCTCTTTGTCTGTAAATTAATATAACATACTACATATATTTCTGCATGCTTTTTAAAAATTCTCTGCAGCACTCTCTCCTCTGTGGAGAGAGCATACAGGATTATGCATTAAGATGAAATTAATCCCTCATTGTGAAACACACAGGCTCAGCATTTGCCACAGCTTTGCTCTAAGAAAGGGATTCAGACATTGTGGTCTCCACCAAAGAATGGCAGATTGTTGTCAGAATTTTTTTCTATTTGTTTCTGCAAGTGAAACAGTTAATAAATCAATCATGCATTGTTACTGGATTAGCAATCACGCTCCCAAATGCTAGTAGCTGTTTTCACTCTTTCTCCTGAACATTACCTTTAAATCCTATCAAGGGACAAGATTCTTTTGCCTTGCCTGGCATTAGCACCCTAGTGACCGACAGCCAAAGTCAATAGTCAGTAAGCTAGCTCTCTGTCATGATGAAAGAACAGCATGCCTTAACCAGATCCACTGTTTCTTGTCAGTGCCTTCACTTTTTATTTTTTGCTTTGTAATTTTTTTCCACCTCAGCCAGTCTGAAGCTGAACAGAAGGAAGTTTGCCACAATGAATCACTCAAGACTCTGTTGTGGGGTCACACAGAATGGGAGAGTTTTGCAAGGCTGAAGACTGCAGAGGAGCTGGAACCAAGAAAATGAGGAGAAGGTGGGTACTTAACAAATTCTTTCTTTCTAGTTAATTAAGCTTATTTATCTCTTGTCTGCAGCTGAGTGTGGTCTGTAAACCTGCCTGTTCCTCTTGGTCTGAAAGCTGAGAAACAGCACTGGAGACAGGTCATAAATTGATGTGAGAATTCATGGTTTGTGAGCTGTCCTTGTCTGCAGTTTCATAGGAGAGTTACTTAAAATTGCATGTCGGATACATAAAATAGTACAGCACTTTTTTTGTTTGTTTTCAGATGCTCACCAATGAAATGGCTTAACTCAGCCATGACTCCTTAGTTTGCCTTTTAAGCTACTTTGTTTTTGTTTTCATGGCATTTGGTTCTTTATCACTGGGATTCATATACAAAAGCACTGGAGTATTTTATATGCAGAAAACATTCAGAAAGTAAGATTACACTTAAGTTACCATGTGCTTCATTTTAAAGGAGCAGTTATTTTTAAAATGTTTGGGTTTGAAACTTGAAATATATAGATACTAAAATATTTTGAATAGTAATTAATATTCTTACATTTTCTTTATGTTTTACTGCATGGAGGATTCATGCTGTAAAATATTTTTCTTATAGCCTTGTAAGTTTTTTTGCTAACCTGTTACTAGGCATGAAGGATGGTCTGGAGATTTAGAATCTTCTTAGTATGCAGACAAAGATAACAGGATATAAACTGAAAGGTATAAGCAGCGCTTAAACTCTGCCTTGAACCCAATGATGCATGATTGTGCAAGTAACTTCTTCAAGTGCCTCCCAGTAAATATGCAGCCACAGTATGTTTGCAGCACTGTACTTTCTGATATGATCAGCATTGTTATCTTCTGGAGCGGATGGTTAGATAAAGGAGCGGGGTAGCATTCAGATCAGGGCTCACTGTGTCTAAGGTGTTAGACTGTTTCATTCAGAACTGTTATTTCCTTGATTCACCAAAATTTCAGTTTATAGTGTTTCTTTTCTAGAAACTGCAAACAAAAATGGTGGGCAAAGATGTGTGGATGGGGGCTAATGTGAGAAACCAAAGACCAATGCAACTGGACAACAAAGAGCAGTTAAATGTTTGAGCATTGAATCGAAAAGTAAGAGAAAGGAAAAATTATTTGAGCTGACTGGAAAAGCTACGTGTAGGAAGAGCAATAATGTGAAAAACAAAATCTGAGAGGCACCCAGACTGAAACCAAACTTTGGTTTGTACCAAGTACTTCCTTAAATGAAGACCTCAGTGGGACAACTTGCTACCATTTAGTCCTCCACCCTCACCTAATACTTACTCTTCTGTGGACAGAGTCTCAGCTCACAAGACTGCATTGAAAATTCTGGTTATGGGCTCATCATTGTGCATGGAGTATTTTGCTGGCTTTCAAACCACCTCCTCCCTTTCTGCTTTTCAAACTGTGTTTTTCTGGCTGCTTAAAGCTCTGCTTCATGACGTTTTCACTGACAGAGTTGCTGCCTGTCTAAGACTGTTGGAGTCACAGCCCAGCAGACCATGCGCGTGGTCCCCACTATTGTCATGCCAGGCACAAAGCATGCCACAGGAGCCAGAGGGCTCACATGATATTTCTCTAAAGCTGGGTTGCTTTCTTGCAGACTCAGATCACTTACTGTATGAAGTTTTATTTGTTCTCTTTGAGTTTCAGCTTCTCTTCAAATGGGGTAATAAAATTTTGCTTGCTGTATAAAAAATGTGGAGGAAATGCAGTGCAAGTGCAAATATGACTATACAGCAGCTACTTGTAAAATGATGTGACTGTTTTAGATGAAAGATGACTAAGAAAATGGAGAGGTCTTAAGATAATTTTCAGTCCTTCTCTAAAGCTGTGAAACCCTGTAGTGTTCAGGGCCTTTTGGTAGCATACTGCTGCCTTACACTTTTCTTTTAAAAAGAAAGACGTTAGATGTGCTATGTAAACATTTACATCTTAACTTTTAATATGGTATGCAAACCTACTGTGATGTAAGGAAAGGTCATTCAGAGAATAGTAGACTCTAAGCTCTGTGGCCACCAGGAAAATCTAAATTCAGTTCCTGCTTTGCCACAATTTGTTTGGGGGTTTTTTTAATCATCTTGGGCAAGGTGCTTTGTCAATAGGGTCTCTCAAGACCTAGGCTGCCTCTTTACAGAGAAGGCATTGTGATGCTGAGTACATGAGGGACAGTGAGCTGCCTCAGTGCTGCTCTGGTGGGAACCATGTGAGTACCTACAGTAGTCACCTGCTCTCCCTGCAGCAGACCCTACCTTGAGGAAGGTGGCTTCATATTTGGATAGATGATGAGTAATATTTCAGCATTGTCTGTTGGTTCCCAGGCTAGTATTCAGTGGGCAGCAGGAAGTCATGTGTCCACAAAGAGCCAAATTTGAAAAGCTGAGCCATATTGCCAAGCTTGAGAAAGACGCAGTGCTTCCATCTTGTGGTATGTCCTCCATTATTTTTCTTCACTGTCAGTACAGCTTCAGGACACTGGAATCTTGAGCCATGACTTGGTTTTAGAGGTGCTGTTGTAATACAAACAGTACTGCTACCACTAAGCAGCTTGCTTTTTAATAGCGGTCTTCACAGCATAAAACCCAAACCCAGTTTAATTACACAAGGCAGGGGAATGTGGAATTATTTCAATTAGACCAGGACAGCAGCTTTAAGCACATCTCTGCTGGAGCAAGTTCAGTCCAGCTCATTAAGACCAAGTGTTAAGACCACAGCCAGATCCTAAACTGTCTTATAACAACTGCCTCTTCTGGTTACTGTTGTCTGAAGAGCTGCTCTGCCTTTGCTTGATAGTATCTCTTTTTCCTTTCCTGCCCAGCCAAGCTGAGACCAGTAGCTCTCACCTAATGGTGACTCTGCCCTCTGCACCTGTCCTGGTCTGGGAAGTCAGAATTTGTAAACCTTCTTTCATGCTGTTGAGATAATTTCCCATCCTAATGTGTGCTTTTGTGCTGGTTTGATTGGATAAACATAGGTAGAGGAAAACACATGTATGCTTGTCATTAGGGTTAGTAGTTTATTTATGGCACCTTCTAATTCTTGAAATTCTGTGGGACCAATGGATATCTTGTGTTCCAATAATAGTTAAGCAAGCTCTGTGTAAAGAAGCTGATTTTGCAGTTTTTCTCCTTATGAGTAGTGACCTGTCGACTTTCTTCTGCCAAGTGAGTCCCACTGGATTTTACACCTGCTGCTCCTTCTATTCAGAAGTTAGTCAGGATATGACTGCTATCGCGTTGCCATAGCTAATGACTCCTCACAGGACTGAGGTTAGGCTTCTGAAACAAGTGAAATTTCCAGTCAATCAAGTTACGTCAATCAGAGTGGAAAATTTTAACTGCAGTTGTTCTAAAGATCAGTCCAGGATTAATATTGATGAAATACTGTAATCCCCGACTTTTTAAGTCTCCTAAGAGCAGGTTGTATCCACAGTGGCACCTTCTTGGTCTCAAACAGCTATGAGACAGCAATTCTTGGGCTTTAATTTGAGTTACAAATACCCCATTTCCTGAATGGATGCTAACTTTGAAGAAATGAGTACTGCCCAGCTGTCCAAAGCCTGTGGACACAAGAAGCTATTTATCAGTTTGATAGTGTTAGGAGCAGAGGAAGGTAATATAAGGCGGAGGAGGAAAAAGACTGACAGAAAAAAAGAGATGGAAAAAGTTGATGACTGCATGGAGATGAGAGAAGTAAGCAATATGGGTGTATTCCTTATGAAACGGGATAGGTGGGATTAAAGAAACCCTAGGAAGGTAATAGTGAGGAGATACAAAATATGCTGGTATCTAGTAAATATGAGTACAGAAGCAAGAGGGCTTGGGAGGAAAAAGAAAGCACAAAAAGAGAATATATAATGAAAAAGGTCTTGCTGAGCTGACAGAAGAATGTCCCTGGAGGAGAAGAATGCAAAACTATAAAGAATTGGGTATTATGACTAGCTTGAGGCAAAGCACAAGTTCTGGCAACAAGGGAAATGAAATTCTTTGGAAGAAGGAAAAAGTAGATTTTCAAATAGAATACAAACAACATAGATTTAGAGTTAATTTTAAGTGTTACTCTATTGAAAGTTGGTTGATTGGATATTATACTAAAATACTTACCCTGGATTTTCCTGGGAAGCAAAATCACTGAGAAGTTTGCTGTAATTTTTTAATAGCTTTTTCTACAAAAGGTCTCATGTTTTCATTACCACTACTGGATGGTATGGTGAATGATCCAGCGAGCCTGATACACAAGGATTTGAATTTTCCTCAATATGGAAAGATGCCCCAGACAGTTTGAGGCAGGGTGAATATATTGTTGTATGGTGGTTGAAGCAGTACAAGACTTTGTTTTGCATGTGCCTGAGTAATGTCAGAGCTAAAAGCTCTACTGTTGTCATTGCTTTTCTTTCATATGTACATTGTGGCAGTCAGGTGCAGGACTGTAGTGCAGATGTGTTAGGATTGGCCTTCACAGATGTGAGAACAATGTCAATGTTTATAGAAATGTGTTAATTAATAATTAAGAATATTTAATGTTCTATGTACTGGCTCCTGCTTTTCCACCCGCTGACACAGCTGTGTGTTTCGCTAGTCCTGGTTACTGCTAGGAAACTATATGCCAAAAGAAAACATGCCATTTTAGCAGGGCTGGCTACTGAGGGAAACTTGAGCTCCTGAAAGCCTTCATTCACTTTAAATGGAACTCATAATCTGGGCAGTCTAATTTTTGTTGGCAAGAACAAGAATGCAGTCAGATGATAATCTTATTCTCCAGCACAATGAAGGCCATAAAAAGAATGGTTTTGGAAATGGCTTCCTCTGTTTCTAGGTGAAGAATGACATTTCTTTAGAAGAGGAGTTAGCTTTTTCAGCTAAGTTTTTGTTGAGACCAAAAGATTTATTTTCAGGTACCTCAAACTTCTTAGCATAAATGGTTATAAAAAGATCTTTTCAGAACAAGACTTGGAATATAACTTAATATTGTTTCAAGTAAAAGGGATAAAACTCCAGTTCAGTCCTTCATGAATATGGTAAGTGGTGTTTTAAATTTTTAAAGTAACTTTCTTAGAGAATCTTATCCTAGTGCAGGAAAATGAACCCTGTCAATTCAAACTGGTACATTTCCTAGGCCTAAAATATTACTGAAAAGTTACAGAGAGGAGTACAACAAAAGCAACTCTATTTTTCTTTAGGTTTTTGGAAAAGTTTATTACTATCTCTAAGGGTCATTGCTGCAAGTTCTGCCAAGTTAGAGAAAGTGTTATTTGTTCCATTTTCTGACAAATCAGATTTGATGATAAGACTGTGGACTACTGTCCTCGTAACAATCCCCTTTTGTATTGCTCCTGTTGTATTTCTACACAATAGCTCTTTAGTGTATGGTCTTGCCAACTTACTCCCTTCTATTGAGAAGTTTTCCACATACAAGTTATTCTTGCTCCCGTTGTAGGAGCTCATATTTACGCTTGCTCTGAAGGAGAAACATCTCTAAACAGACAGGGAGTTTGACCGTACCACTGCCTTTGTGAGATTTGTCTTCGAGACACATGATGTATTCAAAAGTGTTCTTCAGATCAGAGTATGTAGCTAGAAGTGTTTAATCTTAAGGCTCTGGTAACATTTTCAGAAAAATCCTAAATGCTTGCTAGGATGACAGGATTGTTCAAGGGAACACCACTACCTCTAATAACTCAGTCTTTTCAATAGCTTAACTCTGCAATGAAAACATTAGGGCAGTCAAAGAAGCCATTTTAGACAAAAAAAAAGAAAAAAAAATAGAGGGCCTTATTTCTGTACTACCCTGAGTTGCCTTCAGTCGTGAAGTGCAGCCAGTTCTTACCAGCCACCTTGTAAACCCCTTTAAAATGAGCGAATGCAAGTGTCTGAATAGGTGCTTTGCCTTGAGCCTGATGGTAGCAAATGTTCATACTGAGACTCCTACTAAAAGCAGCTCTAACATAGCCTTTTGAAGGCAAGTAGCAGGAATCTGAACATTTGTAGTAGGCCAAACTGGATATATATAAAGGCATAAATTGTGATTTCCCCATCTAAAAGGAGGATGGGTACAGCCTCCAGATCACAGATTCGTGCTGAAGGTGGAAGAAAAGTCTGTTTCTCAGTACTTTTTCTGCAGGCTATTAGCGTGGATCTGCTGATGTCTTTTAGCCACTGTTGCTATAAATCATAGTGGTTAAGGCTGGCAAGAAAGCAGAAATGAGAACCCTCGTAAATGTAATAACAAATCATTTTAATTCAACAGTCATGAAGACTGTGGTGGCTCTATTATTTGCTAATCTTTAATGGTTGTACAGTACTGTAATGGTCATGAAGATGCCTGCAGATTCCCCAAAAATAGTAATGGAAATCCATTCTCTGTTGTTTGCTGTTGATTATTTTCCATGAATGTTTCAGAAAAAAGGCAGTAGTTAAGAAGCAGACACATAACTCTAGCAACAGCTGGTGTGTTCATGAGCAACCGACATCTGCAAAATGGGCCACCAAACTGTTTGGCAAAACCACACAGGGATAACGTGTTCCTTGACAGTGAGAAATATTTGTGAATGACTGTGAATTAGAAAAGATCAAACTTGGTGTCAACCAGCAAATAGTATTCAGCCAGTTCCAAACTGGCACTTGAAATTTCAAAAAAGTTAAATTCCTAGAAGTGTGGAAAGAGTCTGCCTGTAGGGCACATATCTGACATAAAAACAGTGCCTCTTTTTAGTCAACCTTAGATGGACATGCTGAGAACATTCAGTCCAAACAACATCTCAGTTTTTTGCTTCTGATTTTGTTCGCTTGCAGACATGTCCAGCACTATAAAGACTGGAACATCAAAAGTTGACCTCATTTTTACATAAAGAAATCTGTGGGGAAAAACATTAACAGCTACTTCAGTATAGTTACAACAAGCTGCTTCATGCCAGTTTCCTGTTGAATCAGGGTAATGTTTTTTCAGCAATGGGTTGTGAAAGAATCACCAGGTTTGGAAGAGACCTTCAAGATCACCTTGTCTAACTGTCAATGCAGCACCATCATAATCACCCCCAAATCACATTCCCAAGTGCCACATCCAGATGCCTTTTAAACACTGTGACTCCACCACCTTCCTGGGCAATTTATTCCAATGCCTAATCACTCTTTCAGTGAAGTATATTTTTCTGTTATCTAATCTGAACCTCCTTTGGCTCAAATTGACGTGATTTGCTCTTGTCCTTTCACTTGAAACATGGCAGAAGAGATTGACTCCCACCTCATTACAGCCTCCTTTCAGGCAGTTATAGAGAGCAGTAAGGTCACCCTTGAGCCTCCTTTCCTCCAGACTAAACAACCCCAGCTCCCTCAGCTGCTCCTCATAGGACTTATTCTCTAGACCCTTCGCCAGCTCCGTTGCCCTTCTTTGGACATGAAAAGTGATAAAAGCAAGATGTGTTCTGTTTGTTTGCTTTATTCCTGACAATGCAATTGCTGGCAAATTAAAGGCTGAGTATTGGAAAAAGATGTGTTCAGGAGAAGGTGTAAGATGAAATGTCTAATAGCCTGTGCTGGAGCTTGTCAGACATGTGAAATCACAGGGCTGAGATAATGTGTAAGAAATTACACAGACCCTCTATAGTGGGATGGTTCTCTGCCTAATTATAAACAACTTTATCCATAGGCACACATAGGCATCCCTTTGGGTATTGAAGCCCCAGTGCCTATATTCATTACCAAATAGAACTTTCTATTATGTTATGGTTTTTGTAATTCACTCAGGTTTTTTTATAGAGACTGTAAAGGTGACATGTTAATAGGATATAATAAACACACAGATATTGGAAACTATGGTGCTTTTACCATAATGGATATTCAGCACTGTGTAAGCATGGAACAAAAATCTGCATATCCCAGACACGGCTGTTCTGTTTCTTCTTTAAATACTTCATTGCTTGGCTAAGTTAACTGTACACAAGCACAGCATGATGTTCCTTAGCTGCTTCCTTTCGAGCTGAGGGAAGACACTTGATAAAGGACAAAAAGACTGGTTTGCGGCAGATCAGTCAAAGTAAATCCCATTTTAATTGGAAAATGTGGAGACATTTATTCTTATTTAGTCATGTTGCCTGCCAAATATGTGGCTTCTATCTCCAGCCATTTCAGCACAAGTCTCTTTAATGTTCTTTGTTTGTGTATGTTTAGAAATGGGAAAGTTTGTGTTTATTTTTCATACTGCAGAGTTGCTGAACTGCTTTTGCTTAGATTTGATACTTATCTTTTTAAAGACTAGCTGGAAATTACCAGCTTGAAATGTGAGTTTCAAAGCTCCTCACAACTGATCCTGTAGAATTATCAGGAGATAAGGAGAGATGAAAGGAACTTTTAATAGAATGCTTATTAGTTTTGCTTCTTACCTTTGATTATTAGTTACCTACAAGGAGGACTCTTTCCATAAGGACACTATGCTAGCATTTTGGACATCCAGGCTGTTGTTCCAGGATAGTATTCTGTCAGTAGTTCCCAGTGGCTTACTTGTCTTTTTTACTGGAAACTATCTTTCCCTTACTTGTACTAGCGTGGATGACTTCAAACCTTCTGTGAAACATTCAATTTAAAAATGAAATAAAATATGTTTGCACTTCACTAGGGCCAACCCTTCTTGCAAGTCTGTTTTGGAGTGCAGTCCCATGAGTTGTTGGATCATGCAGGGTATAACCTGCCATGGGACTGTGGCTGTGAGGAGCAGAGCTAGGAACCTGCACCAGTGGATATTCTGTTGAAGGAACAACAGCCTGAAAATACAGATTCTCTTTAGAATTAAAAGGACAGTATTCTTGCCATTTCTGCAGAGAGTCTTCTGAATATTTTCTCCTATTACAATCAAGGAGATAGTCTCTTTCTTAGGTAATTCCAAGTTCCAGTTTTACTAGAAGTGTGTTTTGTGTTACCTGTGTGTCATGAAGGAGTTGAACAGGTTGTACCTAAATTTGGAAGAGGATGCATAAATAGATGGGGTTTATTCTTCTAGCATCTGAGTCAAAGACCTTTTAAATGCAGTAGAAAGTCATGACAATTTCAGTGAACACTAAGCCAGTAACTCCTGTTCAACAATACAGTCACTGAGAGAGACTGTATTCAAGTGGATAGAAGGACTTCTGTGAAGGATACCAATCATCATATGGCTCAGCCTGATTTCTTATCCCAGGTCCCTCATCAGCATGACTGCTTTCAACTTTTTGCCTAGCTTTGCAATAGCCTGAAGCATCATAAAATCCCTCAGCCCTGTGCCCTTTGTTGCATGTAAGTGTATTCTTTAACCGGCTGCGTGGAACAGACATACTTCAGCTAGCATTGAAGTCTATCTAAAGAGGAATGTTTTGAGGTTCTTGTGTTGCTGTTTTTGTTTTGTGTAGGAGGATGGTATATTTTGTTGATTTAAGATGTTTCGGGAATTTTAGAGACTTTTTAGTGGTGCATTTGGTGTTTAAAAGCAGCTGGATTCTTTTATCTCTAAACTTGCCAAATGGAATTTATTCCACAAACCCTCTGGCGTTTTCCAGAATATGATGCCAACCCTGGCTTTTTCAAATAACTGTAGCTTTTCTTCCTTAAGCTGTCTGTCATCTTGTTTTCCAGGTATTTTTTGGTATAGAATAAAAGCTTCAAACCATATGCATAAGGTAGGCACATTTCAAAAAGAAGTTTGAGTTTTTAAAGAAAAATGGGACGAGAGACAAAGGCATATCTGAAAATAGACCTGCTGGGCATTTAGGATCAAATGTAGATCATTTGTTTTGTGCTGTGGCATGTCGAGAAATCTCAGAATTCACTTGTAGCCAGTAATTGAACATATGAAAATTGTCTCTGTGAAAATGAAAAATCATTCAGTATTGCTGTCCATGCAGTGAACACTGCTATTTTGTGCATCAGTTTTCTATGCAAATGGTTTTTATTTTGCTTGGATTGGTCCTTTCAACAGGGGTCTAATTTAGAGTTCCTAGTGAAATAGGAAGGAATCCACGTTCTGAGCACTTTGAATGTCACTACAAATATTTCTGCTGAGTACTGTAAATGTAAAGTCCAAAATTGTTAGAAAATACCTCTTTAATCAAACATGATGCAGGGTATATAGCTGCAGCTCATGAACCCTGTAACACATAACCTTACAAAACTTTGTTTTTCCATTTGTCTGGATGCTTGTGTTGTATGGAAAATCTTAGGAAAGAACAGTGATGAAGCAAGCTAATAATGCCCTTAAAGAGGCAATGCATGGGAAATTGTTGCCTGCTTTGCAGTCTTTTCATACATTGGACTTATGATTGATAACTACTTTTTGAGAGAGAGTAGTATCTCTTGTCATGGCTGAGCAAGGAAAAGGAACATTCAGTCTCAGGGATGTGCAAAACATTTCTGATGGAGTTTAGGAATATACATGTACACAGGTTCTTGCTCAGTGCTGCCTGGCCCAGATGGAGTCATATGTCCTGAATCATTGAAGAGGTTTGATTCATGGTCCTGGCATTCTCCCTACAGGTCTCTTGCATGCTGGGATATCTCCAGCTGGTGCTAATAAGTGGGGATGAAATTTTCTCCACACTAACACTGGATTGCCAGCTTCCCAGCAGGCAGAGCAGCTTAGAAAAAGGAAGTCCTCCTCATTTTTTCTTTATTCTGTATGATTAATAGTGATGGGGACTGGGCACCTCAAAAATGGGTCCAATACCCATGTCTTACTGGTCATCCACACCCATCAGAGCAGAATGTTGTATTTATTGCCAGTTAACCTAAAATCCCTTGTAAGATAAATCAAAGGATAATATATTTACATAAGCCAAATATAGACAGCAAAATTAGTAGGTGTAGAGGTGAGCCAGAAGAAATAAAAGCGAATCTTGATATCTGCCTTTACTTTAGCTCATCTTCAGCTAGCAAGCAGTCAGAATACTTTGGTGCTTTGTGGCTGGGCTCCAGTTCTAGGACAAAGCCCACTAGTTTGGATTTAAATATCACTGAAAAAACCCCTATGTTTATGGGCTACATGCATGTGATAAGTGGCCAAACTTTTCTTGGAATTCTGTTCAGATTCAAGCAGTCCCTCTTTTTTCCTTCATGTTTTCCTGTAATTCATCACTTTCTTAGGGGTCCGTTTAAATATTCTCATACAGGACACATAGCAGTTCACCTTACTGTAGAAATGCTGATGTATTTCAGATGTTAGCTGGACAATATTCTCCTTTCCAGATGACATACAGGATGGTTGCTTTACTGGACTGGAAACAAATCATTATCCCGTTGCATAATAAGCATTCTTTCATCTGACTGATGATGCACAAACCTCAGCACACAGCTTCTCAAAAGCCATATCCTTATACCACCAGTAATACCAGCTACAGGCATGTAAGAGAGATCAAAAGTTAGGTACATTTCCAATTCTTGAGGCTCATCATGTCAATAACCAGCATCTTTGGTGAGAATGGATTTGAGATCAAGGGGTCCCAGGCCTTGAGAGATCAAATGACAAGTTATATTCTGAACCAGCAAATGGAAAGGATTTAATATAGTGATCAACTTTTTAGGAGCTGTGTACAACTAAAGAAACATTGTTACTGGTGACAGAAAAACTGTTTTTCATGCTCTATTTATAAATACCCAGGATAAAAGTAGATTCTACATAATTTAAGGGAGTCATGGGGGAGGGAAGGAGTGCTTATGTTGCTGCTGAGGAGTAGGGAATATACAAGGTGGTTTTGGATAAAAGGTGATTTTGTTGAATTATTTAGCAGTGATGCATTTTCTCCATCCAGCAGGAATAAACACTGAGTCTGTGCCCTGGTTTTCCAGTATGAAGGAGCTAGGTACTGTAGTACTGTGGTATATGATGGTCTGTTACAGAGAGTGTATAGATCAAATATCAGAATGAAATGTGACTGTGAAGACCCCTCACCACTGTTTTGTAACGCTCAATAACATTATGTGTGAGAACAAAAAGAGGTCTTTGAATTAGTAGCTCTACTCTGTTCTTTATTACCCTACGTAATTCTAGCTACACCCAAGGGACTGAATATTAGTGGGACTATGCTAATGAGAGAAGAAGATGAAAAACAACACTTACCTTGACTTTTTAGCCTGTGTATATCTATGTACTGTTTACCAAGTTCTTTGCATATGTACATAGATAAATTAATTGAGAGTTGCTTAAAAACTGTATATAGCACAGGGGAAAAAATCTTACCAAAAGCTTGGATTTTACCGATTAGTGTTTGTGACCTTTTTGTTTGCAATGGAAAAAAAAACTTTTTAACTTTCTCCTTTGCTCTTCTTCAGACCATAGCCCCTCTTCTTAAATATTATGCATGAAAGCCCAACTCCACTGACGCGTTTAGCAAATATCCCATTGACTTCACTGAAACCAAGATTTTCCCTGAATTTATAAAATGATTAAGCACTATTAAACCACACATGCCATAATGCACACCCAAAATGCCAGTGGTTTCTCTTCAGGGACTGGCAAAAATGCTGTTGCTAGACCACAGAGTATTAAACCAGTGTTTTTGTTGTCAGATATCCAGTAGAACCATTGTTGCTATGCAGAGGAATGTTACTAAACATTCCACTCCCCAAACTGTACTTAATGTCAAAAGGAGAGTGTACCTTTTAACATGTTGCTTTGGATTTTAAATATGTTTGCCTGTTTGCAGTGCTTTGGAATTTACTTTTTATAAATACATGAGATGCATCTGCAATTGCCCAAAAACATCAGTATTGTCTTTTAACTTTGTTTCAAAATATCCCAATTTTGTGTACGAGCACCATGTAGGATAACCAGCCTCTGAAGATCTGTTATGAGCATCTCCAAAGTGTTTCTGATTTGTTTGAGAAGAACTTTGTCTAGGCACAGAAATGTAAGAATCCTTGGTGCTAAGACTTTCAATAAGGATAGTTAACTGATTCTGTATGAAACCTCCCTAGGAACGGTAATCATTTTGTGTAGATCACTGTACATTTCCATAAGTGGTACTGTCCATCACTTGTGAATTGATGTAGGTATAAACTGCTCAATGATAATCAAAGAGTCTGTATTTAATACCAACTTCAATCTGTACGGATCTGCCCAAGAACTGAGCACCACTGTAGTCACAGGAAGTGCCAAAGGAAACATGGAGCTGTCTTAGTGGAGCTGCTTCCAAACAGTTTGCTAGGACATATGAAATAGATGTAGATGGACCAGAGCCGACATATTTAGGACTGCTAACGGGTTTTTTCTTGGGTATACGTGGATTTCCCAGAATTACGGACCTTCTTAAGAATATGTTCAAACCAGATTGCTTTTTCTAAAGGGCTTCGCTCACACACTACACTGTTCATCTTGCGTCTCCACATTTAAAGGGATCTGTATGTTTCATTCACTGAATTAAACATTACTTCCTGCAGGGACTTAATATAGAAGGGAGGTTTCCTAAAGGTGTAGTTCTGCTTACGGTCAAAAGATGGTAGTACAATTTCTATTCCAAGCAGCCCAGCAACACAGAGTAATAGCTATGCATCCATTGTTTGCAATTATAGGATGGGATATGGCAAGAAGAGAAAGGTGAGGCTCCGTAGATGAGATCACAGCAGCCAGCTGTTTGTCAGGCATCGGTTATGACCATGATCTTCTCTGGTAGTCGGTAATCCTGAATGTGGCCAAGATGGCCAGGTTTAATTGACTCTGGTACAGTCATCAAGCCGCCTGGTGCCAGAATGGACATCTGTACTGAAGGGATTATTGAAAGGCTTAGGGGGTTGAGAGAGCATGAAATGAAAGTGTCCTTCTCATCATCTCTGATGTTTTCAGAAAGTCTCTAAAAGCAGCAACTTATGTAATTAAAGTAGCAAGTTTAATTAGACCTAACTATCGATTAGTTCAATATTAATGTCAAAGTATTTTATACAGACGTGCAGATAGTTCATAGCAAGAAAACGGTGCTTCTGTGGAAAATAGTACTTGAGTTTCCTTAATTTAAAAAGGAGAGAAGTTGCCACTAACTGCTCAAAACAGAGATTTAAGACAGGCTGTTCCCTGACAATTGTGTGCTCTTCCCAGCACATTTTATTTTCTAGGAACACAAAGCAAATAAGATGCTCATGCTGAATAAAATGAACTTGTTTTTTTCACTAATCAACACTGGGATTTCAATCCCATTTTGTCTGTAATGAATCCTGTTAGACATGTTGTTTGCTTAGGCATACTGCTGATTGTAGCAGAATCTGGGAAACTAATTTTACACAGAGGATACATGATGTTCTTCAGCGAAGTAGGATCAGTAGGGATCTAATATTCCCAGCACACAGATATTTAGATGCATATGGTGCTACATCTGAGCTGAGGAAGCAGGAACATGTCTGCACGCAGCATATGCAAAGATTGTAATGGAACATTTGTATCCTTGAATAATAGTGAGTATTTCTTTACACACTGAAATGTTACTGTGAATCTGCTTAGAAGTAAGACTTATTATTTGAGTCAAGTGCTCAAATATAAATACAGGTGCTCTGCTTTTAGGTGTGTAATACCTGTTTAAGGAATTCCAGTTAAGCGCAGGCACCAGTATTAGGCACTGTATGGGGTCAGTGAAGAGCCTTCAGGCTCAACATAGAAGTAGCCAAAAGAAAACAGTGAGTACAGGAGTTTGTCAAAATTTTCTTGCTTTCAGGAACCAAGGTGCGGTTGAAAGCCACACATTATCACATTTCTCCGAGGACTCCCTCATGGATGTCATCTACCACAGCAGGACTGTATTTGGAGAAGGCAAAACAAGTGGTATTTTTCAATTCTCTGGCTTCAGATTGAAGGATACAATGAGAGATATTGCCTAAAAAAGATTGGCAGATCAAGGCAGAATCCTACAGAGTGGATGTGAGAGCATTATGCTGCAAAACCAACGGTTTGTTTTCTGTTCCCAATTTCAGACTCAGCTTGGGAGCAGGAGGAAGTTTGGGACTTCTAAGAGTCGAAATTTTTTCAGGCACTGGGATTATCTAAGATGTGTCTAAATAATTCTCTGAATTCTCTGTATTATCTATAGAAAATGATTGTTGAAGCAGACTGACATCTTTGGTTCCTTCCCACCAAGCTGGAGCCTGTTCACCTCTAGAAATCAAGGAACTCTCTGTGCATGGAGAATGACTTCTGCAAAACCTGAAAGAGATAAAAGATGCTGCTAACATACATCCTTGCAGGTCTTTCCTCCTTCTTCCAACGATCTTTGTCTTAATTCATAGTGGTTTCTGAAGCATTCTAGTTATCTCTAGGAATTTATTTTTTTAGGCATGGCATATTATGTGGTTCCTAAATTATAAGTAATCCACTGAAATAGCTGATTTGGACTGGAGTGCTGGAAAAGATTGCTGATGAGTGTTTTGCTTGAGTGCTTTCATCATTTCCATTCCCCTTGGAACCCCTACATGCCCAGAAAGTTGCTCAATTCATTCTAAGTTGGAGGTAAAGCCATAAAAAGGTCTAAGTAGCTGAATGTGTCAGTCACGTTGGAATATAATTCTCTTGGTAAATAGAATTATTTGTGATTTAACTTGTTTCCTTGTATTTAACAAGTATAAAGACATTCCAAGTAAGCAGTGCTGCAGGAAGTTCCCTCTGGATGTCCCTGGAGTCTGGAGACATCCATTTCAGTTCAGAACTTCTAGGGCACAGATGGTGTCAGAGCAAGTGACAAACTGTCTCCATGCTGAGTTGATGAAGCAGGAGACCTAAAGGTAATTATTTCTTGTTCTTTTTTGGGCTCCCTGGTCTGAAAGGGCTAAATGGAGAAGTTGTGAATGCTGGTTATGGTGATGATGTCAAAGTACTAAAATGCAGGAAGAATTGGGACAGTGGACAAAGCAAGGACTAAAATGTGCCACCAGCTGTTCATTTGTTTTCCAAACAAACTATGTTTGACTTCCCTTTTACAGGTCTGCCTTCCCCTGTGTATACCAGCACCTCAGTTTCGCCTGCTGTCTCTTACTGTGTCTTGCAGTAACTGTAAGCAAACCAAACAATTTTATTTAATAATAAAGGCAGGGTAGACTACTTCAAACAGGACACTGGATGTAGTCTGTTCTAGAGGCTTTTTCTAGATACAATAACATTAAAACTTGTCCAGATGTGGTTGAAATCGCTAATGGCTGTTAAAGGCAGAACCTGCAGCACTGAAAAACAGATCTTCCATGTGAATAAATCCATGAGACATCTAAGAAGCCATGCTACGCCTCTTTGATGCAGTGCTCTCTGGCCATAAGACACATTCAGCAGCTCTTCTTCTCTCTTCCAAAGTTATGTCAGTAGATACAATCCAGATCTTAGCAGAAAAATATGGAAATTCATATAATTTTCTGCCTGAATTAGAAACCCCCTGTCCTATGGAAGCTTGCAGAATTGTTTCAACTTTCTGATTATAATGCTAGTGATTATGTATCTCAATTTCCTGCCTTTCTGGCTAAAGTAGTGAGGCACAGATGAGGTGAATTACCTTTCATTTCAAAGGGCCAGGGCCAATTATGTGAGTTTCGATAAGGCAACCTGCTAAGTCTGCACTTCAGTCACAGCAGCCTGAGGCAGTGCTACAGATTATGGACAGAGTGGCTGGAAAGCTGCCCGATGGTGAAGGACCTGGAGGTGCTGGTCCACAGTTGGATGGGTTCCCAGGTGGCTAAGAAGGCAAATGGCATCCTGGCTTGGATCAGCAATAATGTGGCCAGCAGGACCAGGGCAGTGACTGTCTGCCTGTACTCGGCACTGGTGAGGCCACACCTCGAGTGCTGTGTTCAGTTCTGGGCCCCTCACTACAAGACGGACATTGAGGGGCTGGAGCGTGTCCACACAACGGCAGTGAGGTTGTTGAAGGGTCTGGAGCACAAGTCCTATGAGGAGCAGCTGAGGGATCTGGGGGGGTTTAGCCTGGAGAAAAGGAGACTTGGGGGGGAATCTTACCACTCTCTACAACTGCTTGAAAGGAGGTTGTAGTGAGGTGGGGGTTGGTCTCTTCTCTCAGGCAACCAGTGACAGGAGAAGAGGAAACAGCCTCAAAGTTTTGCCATGGGAGGTTAGGTTGGGTATTAGAAGAAACTTCTTCACTGAAAGTGTTTAACCATTGGAACAGGCTCCCCAGGGAAGTGGTGGAGTCACTATCTCTAGAAGTATTTAAAAACCAGGTAGACTTAGTGCTATGGTTTACTGGGCATGGTGGTGTTTGGTCAAAGGTTGCACTAGAGACCTTGGAGATCTTTTCCAGCTTTTATGATTCTATGATTTCTGTACTGCTGGAACTCATTAATTTCAGATGCTCAGTGACAAATTTGACTCTTCTGTGTATCATTATCTTAATGCAGCCTCCTGTGGTATAGCTGTATAGAACCAGTGAAGCTTCTTTCTACTCTGGACCTACAAAGAAAGATTGAGGGATAACATTCTAATTTTGATGTTAAGTGGTAACTTTTCAAGTAGGACCAATTTATTTGGTCTGGTGATGTAAAAGAAAATCTGAAAGTGTTTGGAGTATTATAGATTGAAAAGGGAAATGCAATCATGCAATCTTTGCCATTAGAAACTTAAAAACCCACCACCCTGGTGGAGCAAGAAAAAGAATCAGGTTAGTAGAAGATGGTAGAACTAGGAGACTATTTTGGATTCAAGACAACCTTTCCATAAGCACAGACAACTCAGAGACTTCTTGACATTCTGACATAATAATGCTTGATCCAGTAAATGAGGGACTATTCTCAAATATTTCTGGAAAAAAAATCTTAAATTATGAGAGTATGGACTTTGAATAGGAAAAAAGGCAAGATATCCTGACTGGGATGGACTGGTGGATTCCTGTGTCGGCCTTTTGCAGGTCTGTTGCCTCCTTTTCTACATCGCTCAGCCCTCTTTGCAATAGACAGACGTTTATTTAGCTAGTCACAAGGTTTAGTTGAGGTGAAGCACCTTGTTCAGAGATGGTGCTTTGCATTTTACATTGTCGTAACACGTAATTTCACAGAGTAGTCTATGTTTCACTCTCCAGGCAGTTGAACATCATCTCTGCTTCTCACCCCAGGGAGTGACTAGTTCACTGGCCGTGTCATGCAATCATATCACAAAAACCTTGGGGACTGTCAATGTTTAATCTGCCCTTAATGAAGCCTGCCAGATCAGCTTACACTATTTGTCACTATTTTCTGGCCTGGCTGCCAGAGCCTTGGCAATGATTTGTGCTTCTAAAACAAGGAAAGAAATAGGCAGGCCTGCAGTTGTAAGTGTTAACTAAAATTGAAATCCATGAGGAACTCAGGCAGAAATCCACCTTTGATCTATTTCGTGTGTGTTCTAGGCTAGATGAAATCAGTTTAGTTTTAATCCCCATAATGACTATTCCTTGGCTGAACTCAGGCAAGATCCATGCAGGGACTGAGGCCAAATGTAGGGCCTGCCTACTCTCTGGGGTAGACTAGAGTTCAGGAACCCTCAATCTGGAAAAGTCACAATGGAGTGCAGGCTTGTGCACAGCACAAAGGCTTGTTAGTGGCCATGCACAGAGCCAGATTGTGTGTTTGTGTGCTGAACTCCCTGGCATTTCTGTTGTCAGTATGAGTCAGTATGCAGATCCCTGCCAGCTCAGGTGGCCCTGCACCCACATTTGTAGACATGGCCTTAAATACCTAATGGCCACCTTAAATACTTCCGGCAGGAATGTCAGCCTTCAAAACCTGCCACGTAACCCAGGTGTCTGGAGATGCTAAGCAGCAGCAAGAGCTGAGCAGCTGGGTTTCTCCCTCATACCTAGCCACAGAAGACACTGTGCCTGTCCTCTCTGAAGCAGTTAGTCTGGCAGAGCTCAGAAAGCACCTGTTGAACCCCAGCAAACAGCTCCTGCCATCGGGGGTGCAGAAACCTGATTCTACGCCTAATGAACAGCCAATTACTGAGGCAGAGATTGGGCTTTCAAGGTTAGTGCCTTAAGACAACAGCGTGACTACAGGCTATGCAGTGGTCTTTGTTCCCTCCTGCATTCTCTTTGCTGTTTTCTAATATCAAGGTAGCAGCTTCAGGAGGATTCCAAAGTTACAATAACCTAAAAAAACACAATTAAATAAGGGAATGTTGGTTAAGCTTTTATCTGGCTGCTAGGAAATTTGAGCCCAAATCTGTCATCTCTTGGGTACTGTAATTGGCTCTCATTTCTTTCCCAGTCAGCTTTTTTAAAGAAAGGGAGCTTAAGAGAATGAGTATGCATGAATCCCAGTTGGAGCCGGGCATTTTCCTACAGTCCAGATGAGGATACCAAGTTCATGGAGAGAATTTAAGATCTTACCATTCACAGTAGCTAAGTTAGACAACTCTGTGCTAATGTGCTGGCTTTTGTGGGTGTCATTCCTGTGGCTTGCTTGAGCACAGAAATCTTGGCAGGAGGATCTGCAGACTGCAAGGCACCTTGTGGTTAGGAGCTGACACCCCTGCCTGTGCCTCTTTGTGAATCTGTCTCTTCCTTTATTTACTGCTAAGATTTCTTTTTGTCATCCAAAGCATGTCAATTCAAGTAGATGGGAAGTAGGACTTTTTGACTGTAATAGGACCATGAGAGAAAAGAGACTGCAGTATCAAATCAATACAAATCTGATGAGCAGTCAGTGCCCTAGAAACATAAGTAACCTGTCTTTGTAAAAGCCTGGCATGGACTTAACTGAGGTGGTGTGACAATGAGAGATTTCTTTTGGAATAAGTGACGTAATATTGTACAAAGAGTTTCTATTGATGCTTCTACCCCTGACTAAAGTAATATGTAATATTGTGTTGTTAATGTATTTTTTCATACACCTGATGTAATGCCGTGGGAAAATATGTGGAAAACATAATAAATACTGATAGAATGGGTGAAAGACATTTTAAATAACCACTGAAAGTCTGCCTTTCTCAGCTGTATGGTAGACTGTAGGGTTGCTGTCGTGTTCCATGAGGTGTGCCAAACAATGTGCAAGTCATAACAGCTCAATTACATTTTTTTCTGAATCTATTCACTGAGAGGCCGTTATTGCAGATCTTGGGCTGTCAAGAGAAGCTTGGACTCCTAGACTGAGCTAACTCCCTGCTGGAAGGAAACTCACAGCAAGTTCACAGGTTACAGCTGCATCTTTGTGTGCTTGAGTCCTGCTGTGAATGCAGATCTTTCTTTTGTTAGTCTAACTGCCTTCTCAGCAGTATCTCAGCCAGGTCCCTTACAGCGTGATCAGAGTTTGAGGTAAGAAGTGTAAGTGCTGTATGTTAACTTACTGGAAGCACACTGGCACTAGTGAAATGCCCACTCCTGAGCTGTGTGCCCAAACACCCTGTCCTTTGCCTGAGGAAGCCACAAGTGTCCATGAGTTGGATACACACAGACCATCTGGGCAGTTAAAGGAGAGGGATCCAAGTTCATGCTGCTTCCATCCTGAGATGGCTAGATGTTACTTAGTTCAGTCCAGAAGTCATGTAACCATGTTGGCTTTCGCTGTGCTATGCTTTTCTCTGTTGAGAGACTTGGCACAGCTATGAAAAGTAGTTGAGCCTTCTCATTCTATGTCAGCTGTTGGCTGCTTTGTAAAAAAATAAGCTATTAGGTTCATTGCTTTACCTTGTTATAATATTCATTTCTCAATTTGTCCCTGTTGCTGTCTTTGTGCAATGTACTCTTTGAAGTTCAAGGTTTTACATAGCAAAATGTCAGAACTACGTGAGTTTGTGTGACAGCTTAGCTCTTTATAATCTGCTTGAGGAATCTTTTCATTTTATTGCTTTTCCTTTTGAATAGATTGTCTTTTTTAGGGCCACTAAATATATGTTTCACTAGACATTGTCTAATTATTCTTTAATTTTGTGTATAAGACTAATTCACAAATGGATGTAGATTTTTCTTCCAATTTTTTTTTTTAATTTTAGGAAGGAGAAGATTGATTATAATGCTTTGTGGTTGTATGTCCTGTGGATAGAACATGCGAGCCCTGACGTTTAAAGGTCAAATGCTGGAGAGGCCTGACTCCTGTGTAATGTTTGTCTAGGAATGTGATACTTGATAAATCATAAATTTTTCAGTTGTGTAAATTTTAGACTGTATCCTGCTGATGCTGAACTTCCTCAAACCCAGTTGAAGTTAACACCATGCATCAAATCGCCTTCATTTTTCTGTGTAAATGAGAATGTTTAATGCTCTCACATCTTCATACAGCACTTGAGTTTCACAGACAGAAAGGTGTGTTTGTGTGCACAGCCTCTGATAAAATACTGCTCTGTGTGATTTTCAGAGTAAATCTCCTGTATAGGTCAGTTTTGGTATTCAGTGCAATTTATGGAGCAGTTTTCTTCTTTAATTTAAAAGTCCAGGGGCTTTTGCCCACTACAGAGAAACCTCTTTGAGGGATTTTGTATTAGAATATGTCCAATTACTTGTGGAACCAGCACAAGTTTTTTGTGTAGCCCTGGTCTTGAACACCTGCTTGGAGAAGCCACCTCCCAGACAACACTTCAACTTCAGGCAGCATGAGTCTCTTTTGTAAAAATGTCTCCACTACACAAGAAAGAAAGATAAATACTGTGGGCTTTGAAGCAATGCTTCATGCCTGCTTTGTCTCACATGGAGAGCCCCTTTGCACTGCAGAATGTAGAAGGGCCTTATTTAAGTTTTGGGGCCATGTTCTGTAGGCTGGGCGCTCTCTCTTGTTCATCTTCCGAATAGAAGGAGAGAAGAAAAATCAGTCTCCCATATATATTAATGTGGTTCATGCTGATAAGAGTTACTAGGTTGACAGGTCAGGAGAGATATCAGTCCACTGAGTCACAATACAGATACTTCAGAGGTAGGATTTTAGCAAAGTTTCCCCAACAGTATTGTTCAAACTGAAATCACCAATTTTGTGTGGAGTTAAACAGGTAGCTTTGCCTTCTTAACCATTTGACTTTTGATTTGTATTACCAATTATAAGGGTTATCTGCAAGGGTGGCTGCAGATAGGGGAGGGAAGGGAGACATCTACCTACCTGTTTCACCAGGGTCACAAAACATCTGTGATGTGACTACTACTTCATGTCATTCCCAACCAGTCAGGTCTTCAGCTGCTGACTTAGAAGGCTCACCCTGCCCAGCCCCATTGCTGGAGCCCTAACATCCCCCTGTCCCTGATGCAATCTGACAGACCTGCCCTGCCCTCCCCACCAGGGCTGTGTGCAGGTTTGTCTCTGAGCTGAGAGGAAAGTCATATAAACAGCAGTGTGCCTTCTCTGCTTCTGCTCTACTGCACGCTATGCCTCACTGACTCACACAGCACCTTTCAGGCACTTCCTCGAGTTTTGATGTAGCATGATTTCATAGTGTGGGGTAAGTGACTTTGAAGCTGATATTTCAATTTTGAATGGGGTAGACGTAAGTAGTATTTGGGCTTACATCATTAAATGAAGTCCTGGTTGCTGGAATAATAAACATACAGAGAAAATTTTGACTCTGCAAGATGCAGTATTGATTGCTGCAGTGAGCCATGATGTCAAGTCTATGCTTCCCTTCCTCCTTGCTTCCCACAAGTACTAAATAATAGACTTTGTTTACTGGCATTTACAAATTATTTTGTCTTTGTGACTGATGCAATGACATGCCCCCTACACTCGCATTTAATTTGTAACACCATTCGGATTTTTTTTTTCTCCTACATTTCTAATGCATTTTTAAAATAACTACATTTCCTGCCCCCTAGACAAATCAGCTCTAATTTTATAATGAGAATTTCAGGGTTAGATTGTTTTTAAAAAGAATCTAGGCCATATACATTATGTAAGGTTACCATAGCAACATTTTCTCCAAGGGGAAAACCGACTGTCCGTAGTTTCCACAGAAACCACTCCCCGCTGAGACAGGTGCCTCCAAGGGAAGTGAAGGGAATATAAATGAGAGAGAGAAAAAGACGCGCACAGATGTCATATGACCTCTGCGGCATCCCTGCACTGTTGCAGATTCAACTGAACGCTTCTGGGTTTATTTTCAGTTTGTTGTTTTTGACTGCACGAGTGGCACCTTCTCTTGTCATGTAAAGTCTGGCCGCCCTTCCCTCGCGTGGAACTGGTTTTACAGCTGGAGGTACGGCGATGCTCCACCTTGGCAGCGAACTGACCACAGCAGATACTAAAGTCCAGTGCTCTAGGAACCAGTGTGCGTGGGAGAATTTAAATGGTAAAAGAGAATTTCCCCCCTTTATTATTAACTTTTTTTTTGCCTGAAAGAAATCAGCAAAGACAAACAGGTATGGAAACAGTTCTTTCCAGAGAGGAACTGGAGAGGAGGGAAGCTCACCTAATTTGTCACTTAATGGTTTTGTTCTTTTGGGGTACAAGCATACACTGCTAGGAAAAATGTTATTGTGAAAGGAAAAAAAATTAAGTCCTAGGATTTGTTAACTGAGGGGGGGAAAAAAAAAGGCAGAATGTCTTTAATGTACTTTAATATCAGTGAGGCAAGTGTGGATTTACATTTCTGAAATCCTTTTGCACTTTTTTTATCATGAATAGTGTTGATTTGTTTTATTTTTTTTTCAAGGGCAGTAAAATTCTGACATTCATTCAAGGCTTAGTGCAGCCATAACTAGAGATTAACGCGCTGGCTACTTTATCTTCATCCTGTCATCTCTCTGCTGCTTTCTGGGAAAAGCAGGCTGACATGGTTATTAAATCTGGCAGCTGTGTTGTATGCACATGGGAAGCAAGTAGAGCACAGCATATAGAAAATGAGTAGCTTTCAGATAGCAGCCTTCATTTCACTGCTGCAAGACTTGAAAGGCAGCCTAAAAAGCTCTTTCTCTTCTTTGTAATCACCAGTCGCTGGATCAGTGCGCAAATATCACAAATACAGTTGCAAATGTAAGTATTCCTTGCCTGTGTGGTGCTTTCAGGTTGCTAATTAAGGTTTCTGCCTTGGTCTTCTGCTTGAAAAAGCAGAGAGATGAAAGCTGAAAACATCCTAACAGGGAAAGCTTCTCTGCAGTATTGTTGTGGCTTTCAGTGGAAGAGCTGCTGAGGAAAAGGGATCCGTGAAAGCCTACTAGAATAAATAGTTAGCAGTTGTGTTTGTTGATTTTGGGGATGTCTGCTTGCCATTTTGTCTGTGAGGGGCGAAGTCCAGCAAATGCAGGAGGTACTTACAGAGCGATGTTTTTCTGCTTAGATTAGATAGTCTTAGATATACAGCAAGAAAGATCCTTCAGCAGTAATAGACAGTTTGTGAGCACATAGAAGAAAAATCTTCCATGGTATTTTTCACCTGGAATCTTTTCTTTAAAAATCCATAAATGCAGACCTGGACTTTTCATTAAGAAACTCGACAATACCTTATATCAGAAGCGCAAACAAATAGTCATCATAAGGGGCACCAGTAAGTCTGCATCTGACCTGATAAGAACAATGAACATAGCACGGTGAGCAATGCATGTTTTTCACCCATCTCACTCTGTCTGTACATGAAATGATCTTTATCTGCTACAGTGGCATTAAGACAGGATAGTAAGGTGGCTGGGAAGCAGTGGAGCTAAAGGTTTCTCAGTGTTCTGGTGTTACTGCAAGGAAGAAAATCGATACTTGTCGGTGTATTTTTGGTGTCATAGCACTGAAGAAGCAGTACATTGTTTTTTATTCTCCTTTCTGATTCAAATCTTCTGTATTGCCATTGTCCTAGTTTGTTTATTGTTTATGACATAGTGAATTCTTACTGTGCTGTGAATGAAATCTGCTTCTTGAAAATAGCCTGTGATCAGTACCAAGTATAAATCTCAGATAATTGCACAAGAAATGCAGGCTGTAGCCAGTTTGTTTCTGTTGCTGTGTCATGTTTCTTGCTTTATTTACAGGTTTTGTTATTTCATGGGGACTGTTGGTACTGTCAGCTTTTCATGAGCAATATTAAAATGTCATCTTCACAGTTAACAGGTGACTGCCATTAAGTAACTAGGGAGAGAATATGTGTATTGTTTGCTGCAATAGAGGACTAAACATATTCATGGTATAACCCCCTTGATAATGCTGCTATAACACAGGTAGTTGATGACTGTTGTGTTTATAAGCTGCTTTTGAAATACTTCAGTCTCATCTTACACATGTATATGTACAAATACCTATCTTCACTGTAGCAAGTAAAAGCTGATTTTGAAGCTTCCCTTTCCTTCCTCTTGTCTCCTTTTTCCACTCATAGACATAATTTCATAGCTTCCCTGAAACTTAGCTGTGAAAATGGTCCTTTTTGATGACAGCTGTGGAACTAAGCTTCCCAAGCCTGAGTGGCAGCCAGCCAGCTGCTGAGACAAGTGGTGACCTTTCAGGACAATGTCTCTCACAAAAATGTCAAAATATTAAAGTGGCAGACATCAAATGTCATGTGTGTGGCAAAGGGTAGTCATCTGGCAGGCTTTCAGCTGACGACAGTTAATCCACTGCTTGTTTGGATTATACATTAAAAGCCCCTGCCTAAGTCTCTAAAATAGAGAGAAATTATTCATATGTGTCCTGAATAATTTCAGAAGTTCTTCTGGGAAGATCTGGGGCATGGATGGAAAATTTCAGAGGTGTTTTATGTAAAATCTGCTCAGGCATCTTCCTGACAGATATCCAGAAAAGCAGATTTTGGCCTTTAATTTTGCTCTTTACATCATATACCAGTTTTCCTCTCAAATCTCTTATCCAGAATGTAAATGGATCCTGATGAAGCTTAAGCAAAGTTCATTGATGTGCACAGGATGCTGAAATTCTGACAGCATGTGCACTGACTTTTTAGGCGTATGCTCACTGAATACTAAACAATCCCCTGCAGTTCTTGGTGCTGCAGCCCTGAGCTGATATCTCATTTGCTATTACATGCATCGATGCTTTGTAACTTTCTCTGAAGGCACTGAGGTGTGAGCGTTCCCGTGCTCGCTGGTATGTCAGATTCTCAGATACCTTTACCCCTGGTAACAGATCAGTGACACTGATAGGCTGCCTCGTTGGTTTCAGCCCTGCTGCATAAATATTTCTAGGAGGTGTGAAGCTGCCTGATGCTTTACCTTGGCCTGTAGGAAAGCCAGACAGTGTGCATGGCTGATCAGGGAACAAACCTGTTCACCTAGTGTTTGACCTCTCTTGGAGAGTAGGAAGGGGTACACCAGTGACTGCACCAGACCAGTCTTGTCCAGCCGGTTTGCAACTGGCCACAATTCAAGAGAATTCTCAATATTCTCTTTTCAAAGCACAGAGTGAGCTGCCAACATGGATAACCCCTGCAAAGCATTAAATATTTAAATTTAATAGTGCCAAATCCATTGTTACTTACCAAGATGCTGAAAAGGAAGACAGTCTTTTCTAGTGTTTCTTTCCATTTTCCTTTCCCTTTCAAGATAGGAGTTCTGTCACTCCAAGTTTTTTCTCTTACTACAAGCAAGCAGCTTTCTGTAATTTTGTTTTAGTGTTCTTCACTTCTACTCATAGAGGAAGTGTTTCCCACCCCCTCAGCCCTTTAAAACTGGGAACACTGCATTCCATGATCCCCTTCTCTCTATAGTAGTCATAGGAAAGGCTGAGTGTCCATGTTGGTCTTTCCTTTCCAGTTAGTATTCTATGATGACTCCTCCTTTCTCCTAATTCCCTACAAGAAGAATTCTGAGGCAAATGAACTAGGTAAGGACAAATTCCCATAAAGATCTTACAGTAATTAATCCTTCCTCCTTCCCTTCCTTTCTCCTTTCCCTTGTCTTCAAATTCTTATCTGCTTTTACACAAACATTTCTGTTACTAAGGTTTAAAAATCTGTTTGGAAGAACAATATTATGCTCATCCAGTTGAGGAATAAAAAGGTACCTGAGGCATCTATTAATGTAACTTAACACAGCTCAGATACCTATGCTGAGTTTTGAATTTTGATTTTCAAATGGCAAACCACATGCAGGCCCAGTCTATTTAATCATCTGATAATGTTGAAGAAAAAAATAAATAGGGATGCTGCTGTTTTCTGTGGGCTTTGCTTGAAGAAAAAAATCTGGGAAAAATAACTGTAGCAGCGGTAACTTCTTTTAAATCAGATTATACAGGACTTGGTTGCTCCTAAGAACTGTGCAGTGTCAGATTGGTTCAGTGCAGTTCATTAACCATCCGTCAGTATACCTCATATGAAATTCTGACTTGCACCAATGGCATTATCATTTTATTCTGCATTTATATTATAATTACTCTTGGCTATTTCTGTAGCATCTAGGAATACTGGTTTTTTTTGTCACTGTGCTAGGTATTGTATAGAAACAGAAGGTAATCCTTGTCCCCAGACTGCTTACAAGCTCTATTACAAATAAATCGAAACCTTCTTTGCATACACTTACTACCTTGCTTGTTTGGCTCTTTATCTGAATTCAGAACACAGATGTCAGTACTGTGTTAGCTGAATTGGTCCTCAGGATACCAGACTTTACTTAGACATGGGCTTGAAATTGCATGTAATTAAAATTAGGGAATGACATACACTTTACTGTGACCTTAATTTAAAGCTGTCTTACTGATTCACTTGAAGTATCTCCCTTAGGCTGTTAGTGTTTAGGTATAAAGCTAATGAAGTATATTAATTGAAATAACTCAACTGACCAAAACATGAATATAATTACAAAATAGTTCTGGACCACCAACGAAGATTTCCCTTAAAATCGTTAAGACACTATTGGCAATTACTAAGTTAATAAGGCTCATAATAAACATAATTACTAAGGTAGTAATACTCATTATTAAGTTTAATGAAGTATGTTTACTTTTGGTTATTTACAGAATCTAAATTTCAGTGTTGATTATTGACATGAAATAGCAGCAGCATGACACATGACCATCACACACTGATTGACTCATGGACGATGTACTGTGATTTGAGGTGGACAGTGGGGATCACAATATGGGTGAGATGAGAGTCTCACAGATGAGAGTCTTCATCTGCATTTTCTGTAAGACACAATTTTCCCATCACTCTGCTCCTTATCCATCTTATGAGTAGATTTCAGGAGCAGTCACACATCTGTTAACATCACCTTTTCTGCTACCTTTTGTTTGAATGATATGGTGTAAGGTAGACAGTAGTTTTTATACTCATAAACTAGGACTGAAGTGCCATCTGAAATTAATCAGGACAACTCTCTAGTTCACAAAGCCCCATTATAATACACTGTTCCATGCTGAAGGTATTTCATGTGTTCAGCTTGTACACTTGTCAGATCATCTTTCACAAGGCAAGGCTGTAGTGTGTGAATACAAGCTATAACTTAACTGAGCAAGGCAACTAACATGTCTGAGCCAAAGGGCGTAATTATTCTTTCTGGAAATGTTTATTGCACAAAGCACTATGATTTCTAAGTGCCATTTTTATTTTGAGGTGATAAACCTAGTTGTATATGCAGTAATAAAAAAATCTGAAGGATCCCAGAGGGCCAAATCGCAGTTGAGAAGATATTGTACCTTGAATTTCCCAGGATTTTTAAATTTCACTTTGGAACTATACTTTGTGATATCTCTTTTTGCATTGACACTGCAATGTGTATCAGTTTAGTGACATATTACAAACTAAATTTAAATTTATTCTGACAGTGTCACTGTTGTCCCTTCCATAAAGCAGTTGAAAGGATCTATACAAATGCAAGCTAACAAACATGAAGGGCTGTTGCACTCCTCAACTGACTTTTTTTTTTTCATACAGAGAATGATGAATAAAAGTCTGAAAGATTATTTGCAAGCAAGCAATTAATCATAAATCCAGCTTGATCTGGATGGATAAAACAGTAGTTTATCAATCTGGTTAGCTAGTACTTTGAAAGGATTTTGCAGAACTCATTAGGTCAGGAATATTAAGATGGGTGCCTCTTTTCTTATGAGACAATAATGTGATTCCCAAAGGGATAAGCTGGAAGGTCAAAGACAAAACAGTTTATCCTCAGGAATGGTATGGATTACTGTTAAGAGCATTCTGAAATCCTGTCCCATCATTAATTTATTTCAAAGCATTCCTAAAAGTAATGACCTAATTTTAAAGACAGTATATCAGAAATAACCAAATCACTAAAGCTTGTTTGTCTTTTAGAAACATGGATTGTCTTAATGTAAAGGCTTCAGTACTTTTGTGTCTCCTTTACCTATCTAGGGGAGCAATCAAAAAAAAGTTAAATACCTTTTCTATTCTGTTCCCCCCCCCTTCAATTAAGTGGAAATTCACTCACACAAGAGCCCTTTTTAAGAAATTAGAGAGTTTTCAGACTGATACTGAGCTACTTCTGTTGAATACCTTGTAATGAACCAGCTTCCGTTCTTCTTCAGAAATAGGTTCACTGAAATAAGTGGTTTTGGCAGAATGCAGAGTAGTAGACCCTTCTGGATGCCATAGCTAGGTTTTTGAAAGAGGAGGTTGACATCAACTCCCTTGGCATTCTGAGCATTGCCCTACTGGCATACCTGAAATCCATAGGTTGCCATAGCTTTGTTACAGTATGCGTGGCCCTCACATTTTAAATTAGTTGGTAGTAATTGCTATATAAAAGTCTGGGTAGTTGCTGTGTAAAAGTAAAGCAATGAGGCTGAAAATTGATTAAAGAATTGGATAAGTAATGCCCAAATTATTTTAGGATGTTTGGAGTTCCCAGGAGAATATACTTACTAACCTTGGGCCAAGACATAGCCATCCTAAAAGTGAATGCAACTCATACTGCATATTCCCATTGCAAAATTTTACCTCCAAATGGGCTTCCAACCATCAGTGTCCCTCCTAGGTGGAATGGCCAAAGTACTCTTTTCCTCTATAAAATTAAGATTATATGCTTTAAAATGAGAAATGGAGAATTTATTCGGCTTTTCTTTTGTTTTTAAGAACATGTTGAGAGTTAACATAGTGAAGCTTGTAACATAGATGCCATTGTATAATGCTTATAATGAGTAACATGCTATGACATCAAAGGTCTTCTAGGAATCAATAACTATTGATGAGGAAAATAAGTCATTATTTTCACTGTAATTATCAGGAGACATGTGATGGTTTGCTTTGGTTCTGACCTTGATTGTTCATGCACTGAAATAATAATTGCAGTTAATTCCTTCTTTTCCATAAATGTTCATTGCATGTTCAGCATCAGAGAGCATAGGCAGGGGAGGACCACCATGTAAAACACTTCTGTTTCTTGGGAAGTATGAGCTTGTCCTTTTGGGACGACAAAAGGCCTCACCATCGGCTTACACTAATGCTTTTTAAAAATGGTTCTGTCCTTAAAATGTTTTCTGAAAGGTTTTTCTTTGCTTTATTCTTGAAGATGTGGGGGCAGATAGACACATCTCATTGCAAGTGCTATGGAGAGCAGAAAGAAGAAAGCTCTTTTTGGTTCTCCTTAATCCTCAGCTCAGGAGAAATCAGAGCTGATGTTATGATTTATGGAGCTGGGAAAAAAAAAGCTTAGATCCTTGAGCAGCAGAGACACCACACTACTCTGATGCTATAATCTGGAAAGAATTTTCCTGTGAATATTCTCCCCCTCTGTCTGTCACTGAGGAAAGTGTGAGTGTTGTCAGAGCAACAAGTGGTACAACATCACTATGTCATCTGTGCTTGTGGTGAACTATCTAAATAAAGGCGTTAATAGAGTACCTTTATAAAGAGATCCCTTCAGCTGATTGCTTTAATCAGGTATGAGGATTAAAAGTAGGTGTAGGGCTGCCTATCACACTGGCAATGCAATTCTGTAGGTCAGTGTGTCACTGTCTCTTCGCAGGACTATTTGTCAGTGGCTATGTGGACATACCATAGTCCATAGTAGTTTGTTTATCTGCTGATTCAGAACAGATGCTCAAATCGCACAACTTCCATGAAGGACGAATTGACAAAGAGCGCAGCTGGGCTGAGGATGGTACAAGAAAATCCATCCATCATTCTCCAAAAGGCAAAATGAATGGCTTAATTGTTGCTGCTAACAATTGTTGGCCATTTTATTTGCTATAGCCGAAGTATGATCCCACCAAGAGCCAAGTTGGAGAAATACAGTGACAGGGCAGTCTCTTTGTTCTGTTCACTTGGCATCATTCACTGAATAGATTCCACTGGCTCTATCTGGACTGGACCTTCCACTATTTCTCACCTGCAAACCAAGCTTCTTGACCACAGGGAGGTCTTGAGCTGGCTAACATAGTTGTAATTAGGAAGGAACAGCCCTGACAGTGAGGAAATAGTACAGTATGCAATAAAACCAGCATTATTCATACTGAGGAGTTTTTGTAAGACAGTGTGTCTTCTGAGAGAGCTGCCTGTGGGAATAATCCTCATAGCAGTTTCCTTCAGTGCCTTGTGAATTTAACCTATTGTCTTTCATTGAACTGGATTGGATGTGTCTGGTTTAATATCTTCCTCTGCTGCAAGGCATGTATTTAAGGGATGCTACCCAAACACTAGGAAAGGACAGAAAGCAAGCTGCCTGTATCACAAAAAAATTCATCTCCCAAGTCAGTATGCACTGGGTCACAGTGAGGTTAACGTAGATATTTGTGTGATGTTAAAAAAGTCATTGTCTGGATTAAAGTCTCTCCCTATTGTTTAGTATTCAGGCTCCTACTGAAAAGCTGAGGATTTTCATAGTTCTCAAAGACACCTGATTTTTTGTCATGCAAAGCAATCTTGTTTTTCTTAATCTTGTTCTCAGAAATAACTCAGTTATTTTGGCTGATTTTTTAATGAGGCAAACATCTAGTATGAAAAATTCCATACTAGCCACTAAAGGCTGTTAATCTATTGACAGCTGAAATAGGGTCACTTAGTGGAGAAATACAAAATTACCCTGCTTATAGATTATAGTATTAAAATACACTAAAAATGCACAGTTGACAACAAAATTCTGCTTTGGGCAAACATAATGGCATTCAGTAACTCTGTGTAGCAAGGAGGTTCCTAACTGTGGCTGTAACAAGATTTCTTAGAAAAAAAGCCCTGAATGGTAATTTTTTCTGTTGAGGATGGTATTAAATACCTCTGTGGGTTCTTCCTCTTCTAAAAAGTTATAGTGGAGCTTGCTGTAGAGTCTGAAATTACTGTGGATGAGGAAGGAAGTGGAAGGAAAAAAGACTGGACTATCTTCAGTTTCATTTTTTGAAATGCTATTGAGAAAGTTTAACTTTTTCCCTCATTCACAAGTTAAACAGATTTCTGAATCTGCAGAATATTTCCTTTTCAGAATGCATGTGACCTGTTATTCTGTCTTGTGGACACTAATGTTTTTGAGTCCTCAGGAATATCAAGAGGTTTGCATGTGTTTGGTTTTAGGCATCATCGTATCTATGGATGCCAGTGGGATGGATTCAGGATAAGCTTCCTTTCTGGCTGAGTTGTGCTTTTTGCTGTCTTTCACCTGTCCTTAAAATGACCAAGAAATACAGCTTTAAAATGACTGCATTAATCTGAACAATTGCTGAATTTTAGCAATTACATTGCAATAATCATTGTCTCCTCTCTCAGCTTGAGCTTGAGTCAGAGAGCAACCAAGAGCAAACAACAATCCTTTCAATGCAAGAAGCCTCCTTTAAACATGCCACGTTGCTGACCTTGACAAGCATGCAGAAAAGGACAAGTGAATGCACACAAACTTTCAAGGCCTGCTGTTCATCCAGACCCTGGGTACTACACGGTATTACCTCACACTGATTTTGTTCCTTGCGTGCAAATAGAGTCACAGTGTGTGAGCTATAATTTAATCCATGTTGTAGCCTGGGTCAACACAAAGGCCCTGGTGGAGCACTGTGTTGCAGTCGGGCAGCTCTGGCTGTTGTAACAGAATCAGGGGATCCTTGCTCAAGGAATGAGGCACAATAGTCATTACTTTTAGAGTAGTAAGACAAATGAAGGCTGGAAGAAGTGGCACTTTTTTCATAAAAGGATCTGTTAAAAAGGAAAAAAAAACCCAGACTGACATGGAACTGATTTCATATTACTGTAAAAATACCATAGTGATGCTGAATGCAGGTTATAGAGGTTATAATTTTATTTCATGCTACATATCTTCAAGAAACTGTTACTAATTTAGATAGGATTGGCATTGCTTTTGCATATACATTTTTATTTATTTGCTTGAGCTAGAATATTCAGTATCTCCAAGCTTCTTTGCTGGCTAGGTAATATTTCAAAAGACTTTAAGTTCCTGCTCACTAGTTAACATTTGCAAGAAACATATCTAGAAATATTTTGTTTAAAAAAAAATAAAATTTTTGATTGATTTTATACTCACATTGAATAAATAATTAAATGTTATATCCTTTATACTTTCATACTAATTACAAGTATGTTCTAACATAGATTTCTCCCTGTAATTTACAGTCGCTATATAAACATACAGTCTCATACAAATACGTTCTTATGGTGAATTTGTTTTAAATATGTGTAGAACTCATAAGAAAATATGTATTTTTGAAGAATTTCAGCATTCCATGAATTCCATTTCTTTTCAAATCGGTGGGTGCATATTGAACAGAACTCCATCCTTTCAGTATGCATTAGTTTTGTAGGTTTGCTTGAATTTTGGAGACCATCCAGAAATTTGTGGTAGGTACTATCACTCTGAAGTGAGCCATTTGTCTGTAGACTTCTTTGTTGTTGTTCTTGCCTTTAATTAGAACCTTTGTACACTCAGTCTGCTGATGTTGTCTGTTATTCATTCTTACCCAGGTTCTTAATATGTGTGATTGACTGAAGAATTATTCTAGGATTATTTTGACCCCCAGTCCAGTTTTCTCAGGCTGCTGTAAAATGGCACGGCGTAATTAAATCCAGGCATGGGGGTGGTTTGGTTCTCATTACATGACAGGTTTAGCCATGTGCTGCTTGGTTCAAGGGGACTTTTATATTTTAATTGAGTTCTCCTGCATGGCTGAGGTTTGTAGTATCTTTAATGTTAAGGTCTTCTTTCCCTCTCCTGCGTCTCGGAATGCCTTTATAACAGAGCTTTGCTTGAGAACTAGTATGTCCCTGTTTTTACAGGGGGATAGGTAATCATGAGAGCACCTGGAATTCATTAAAATTCCTCTTACTAGCCTGTTATATGAGGATACTGAAAACTTGGACTGTTGTGTTTGCTTGCAGACTTACACAATACACACCACCATCTCTTTGGATTTCTTTATCCAAATGAATGATTCTGACCTTTGTTGTGCCTCTGCAGTTTCAAGCATTTAAATTACTTAGGTGTTTCCGCACGGTCGGTAATGGGCACACTTTGTCTGGGCTTGCTGGGTAGAAAGGGGATGTAGAAGTAAGTTGGGTATAGCATTTATTTTTGGTATTCCACTCACTCCTATTCAGCAAGTAGGCATAAAATGCATCGGTAGTCTCATTCAAGGAGAGGTAAACTCCTGATCCGCACTGGCAGAGGGGAGGGACGAGTCACATCTGCACCACTGGGCACAGACCACTCTGGCCATTATTCAGGGGGTGTGTATGTGTGAAGGGAGTTAATTCCTTTTAGTTCCTGGATAAATCCATGGCTGACCTCATTGATGTGACATTGAAATCAGCAGGAGTTCTCATATGCTTGACAGAAGGCATGTATTAAAGTGCTTTCTTTGAACCAAGGTCACTGCATTACTAATCTGAGCATTTTTCCTGTGATGGGCAAATCCCTCTTGGTCTCTGAGCATCCTTTGCTCTTGTTGATGTAGAAATTTGGTTCTGTGCCAAGGAAACAAGTGGAATATTTACTGCTGAGTTCACACTGAATGGGGTTTCTTACGGGAGCAGGAACCACTGCTATCTTGAAGGCAGTCTTCTAATTAATGCTGTCTGTGTGTTGTATAACAGCAAGGTCTTCACAAAAGAGTTCTTTTGGATATTCCCTTGAGTTCTTCCGTATGAGCAAGAACATCTCAGCCCGCAGCGAAGTGCAAGAAACTGGAGCGGCAATTTCTTTTTCCTTGTGAGCAAGCCCACATTGTAAAGGACATACCTAATAAGGAACTTGTTGGTTCCAAAGATACTGCTGGAAATGTTTATACTGTTATATAGGAAAGCATTCCTTGGAGACAGATCATCTTGTATTTTGAAATTAGGGTGGATGTGTGCTGCTGGGTCTGTGGCTCTTTTTTGGCTCTCTTTGTCTGCATACCTGACACTCTGGATGTAGGTCTGCTCCAAAGCCAAAGCATTTGTCCTTCTGAAATATTTTTTTGGACTCTAAACCTAATCAGAGATAAGGGGTGTTTCAGCACTGTTTGCAAAACCCCTCTAGAAGTGCATTAATCACCCCGTAACAACAGTGGAATTTAAATGTTGTGTCTAGATTAATTCACGGAATCTAACTGAGAAATGCCTGTAGTGTAGTATAGCAAGGCTTAAAGTAGCTTATAGCCAGCTTGGATATAGAAGTCAGTTATGGCAGCATGGTGTCCAAGACAGGCTGATTTGCTTTGCTTCTTGACTGAGTTTTCTCCTACTTTAACAGCACATACACTGGACAGCTATTTTAGAGGTAGCTTTGATACTTCTTGCTACCTTGCTGTCACAGTTCTGTCTAGACTTCCAGGTGAGATGGGAACTGAGGCCATTAGTCTGCAAATAAGGTAGAGCACAACTGAATGGGGAATGAAGGGCATGTGCAAAGAGAGGCTTGTACTTGAAAGGCTTCCTCTGAACTCTGTAGCAATTGAGGCCTGTGAACCATCTCTAACCAGAACATGGGACACAGAGAAGCTGGGGAGAAAACTTGCATAGATGGACTTCAAACTTGTAGGTTTACTGTGCTTTACAGTGCCAAAGTTAATCTTTACCCACAGTGCATGTATTTTTGGAGGTGCATCTCCTTTTATTAGTGTATTTATGTTGTATTTGGAGCGAGTGACCTTTGAGGCAGTAGGAAATTTAAAAAACCCCCTTATCTTGCCAAAGTAGTTATCCTGTTTATTTGCTTTCAAAGGATGTATTTCTTAAGTCAATAGTGAAAATAATAGCAGTTTGTATGTCTGAAATGTCTTCAGTGAGAGCTTCAAAGAACTGTAAATGTATCCACACAGAAATTCTGTGAAATAGGTAAGACATAATATTACTACTTTACAAAGGGATATAAGAAATTAAATCACTTGTGCAGATCTAACTAGAACACCAGTGATAGTTGTGACAGCTGCTGATGAACATCAGCTGTATAACTCTTGTTTCTTTCCACACAGCTCCTAATGCTGTAATTGTATTTTTAGTTACAGTTACAATTTGATAATACTCGATGCTTTTCCACTCCTGTGAAGCAGAGAAGCAGGTCTCTGTGTTCAGTGTGGTGTTATTTACACTATTAAGTTGCGGCAGGTATCTCTGTTTGATCTGATCCTTGGTGTGGCATTACTGATGAGGCTGAAGGAACCATTCTCTCTTGAAGACAGGCAGATTCTGGATGGAGAGCTGGCACATTAGGGGGAGATTCCAGCAGTTGTTCAGCAGTGCAGGAAGGAGTAGTTGTAAGCCTGATCTTTCTGTGTAGAGAGCCATGAAAAGAGATGCTGACAGAAGTTGTTTCACTTAAGCCATTTGGAGCACAGGGATGGGTCCTATAGTCTATGTGGCCTCCAGGGGTTAGACACATCCCCAGAGTCTCTTCTGGCATTTGCTACACCTCAGGAGGCACCACCAAAGGGTTTAAATAGTTTCACAGCGTGTACTTGCTCTCTAATTAGGAAGTGGTCCAAGAGCTCAAAGGTCAAAATGCACATGGTCTGAGCTGGGACTAAGCCCAAGTTCCCACTGACTGCAGTCTCCTATGTTAGTGTGGTGCATCTGCACACAATCTCTTCCCCTTCTCCTTCCCACTTCTGCCATCAGTTTTCCTTTTTAGCAGGAAACTATCTGAAGTGTTCCATTGCTTGAGGTAGTGTGTTTTCTGGGAATAACTTGTAACCCCCATTTTAACTGAAAGCAGGCCAGTAAAACATGGCAAAAATCTTCTCCCTCCACTCCATTCTGCAGCATCTGTGGCTTCTGCGGGAGAACCAGGTCTCCTCGCAGCAGCAATGTAGATACGAACTGGTCAGGCTGAGCCTCAGGGAGCCTGAGGTTCCTTGTTGGCTCCAAAGGGAGATACAAAGAACGGGCAAAATAGCATCCAGCTGAGCTTGTTTTGAGAAGAAAGCGCAGAGTGAGGGTGGGCTGAGGCCACAAAATGGTAAAAAAAGAGTTTTATAAAGCAAACAAAAAATAGTAGAAGCCAGATGCATGGGTGGTAATATGAAAGGGGCAGAGTCAAAATGTCACCCATGGAGCCTGCAACTGAGGGAGTGGGCAAAGTTCTGCTGAATCATATCATCATATAGAATATGCTGAGCTGGAAGGGACTCATCAGCTTTTAGGATGTTGTGTTTGAGAATGGCATGGGTTTGGGGGTCATGGTTTTAAGTTGCACCCCAGAACAGATGGTAGCGTCTGGGGATGACAGCCATATTTTGCATATGAAAAAGAAGGTAGTGCTTCCGGTCTCCACCTTTTTCACCCTCCATCTTCAGCTGCATGTGTTTATTGTTTCCCTCCGCTGGCTCTTGGGGTGCTTAACATGGCAGGGATATGAGTCAGATCACTAACCTGTCTGAAAAAACATACCCAACAAGACAAATTTGGTCTGTGAGCTTTCACGCTGTTCCTGGAACACATGTGAGAGGAGCAGGCCTGTGCAGCTGGAAATGGCGATAAAGAGAGGGGGATGATGACCTTTTTCGTAAAAGTAAGCTATTAAATCAGCTTGGCCATCACACTGAGCTGGTGCCTGGGTTGGTACTGTTGGCAGTTCTGGTAACAATTTTCCTGCGTCATACAAGGCTTAAGGACAAAGAGGCAGCTTCATCCTTGGCCTAATGCTATGAGCGGAGTCACAGGAGTTGTACCCAGGGTGACTTTGTCTAAAGTGTGCCCTTTCAACAAAGTCCACTAAATCAGCTCATTCTTGCTTCCTCTTTTGTTTCTTTTTTTGTGGCTACACTGAATTAGCATCTTAAATAAATTTCCATGGGAATCAGAGATGCAATAGCTAGCTTGCTTTCTCTTGTGCATCTACAAACAGTCTTTTCATAGCAGTCTTTTCACAATCTCATGTACAGTGTTTGGGAACTTGATCCATATCCATCAAGGGCTTTTCATGCCTATCCTGTTCCATAAAACGTCTAACAGTGTAAGGTGCATAACATGCAGTATATAGTTGATGGTAGAAGGTTTGTAGCACATATATTTTATATACACGGATGAAATATCCGTCTTTCTGGAGTGACTTTTCGCCGATTCACATTGGTTCTCCTACTCTCATTCTGATACATCGTTGCTATATTTTGTGACATGTAGATTGTAGAAAAGAAAGAAAAATAGGTAATTGGATTTGATGAAGCAAGGCATTCTCTGCATAGAAGACAAGGTAAGAAAAGAGAGCTTTGTAGGAAGAGAGAAAGCTGAAAAGCCAGGCCTTGTGATGAAGAGAGCTGTGGGAGTGGATCAGTAAGAAAGGAGGAACTCTGAAAAGGCCTTGGAGCTCAGGACATGAAAGCATGGCATTCGTGGAGGTGTAGGCAATGTGGCTGTGGTATGGAACAAAAGATTACCTCAGCTGCTGAATTTTTTGTGGAAAACAATGCAGGTGCATTGGGAATAAGATCCAGGCTCAATAATCAAAATAATTAAAGTAATCAAGTACTGTGATCACACAGTGGACCTGGGCAGAGATTTACGTGTTAAAAATAATAGAAGAGAGGTCTGGTAAAATAATGGTGTTGGTGTGGATAGCACAGATTAAATAAGAAATCTGGGCAAAAGTAGAGGCAGTGTATGTTACATACTGGGTGGCAGCTGATGGAGCTGTGCAATTGCATCAGAATCTGAGATGTCATTGAAGAACGTGCCTAGTACTCTCACTGTGAAGAAAAACTTGCAAACGTGACCCCAGCACATTGTGATGCAGTGCTTTGTGCCAGAACTCTCGTGCAGCTTGTCAGCAGAAGCCGGAGAGCTGCGATATGCCCGCCCATCTGAACGAGGTGCTAACTCCAGCATCTGCTTCTGCAGGGAGTTCAGCTCCTTTATCAAAGGAGAGGGAGAGAGAAACTGCTTGTGCCAAGACTACACGGAATGTAGTGTGATTGGAGTGCTTTAATTTGACCCCAGAAAAGGATCTTAAAATTAGGAGCTGTCAGGGCATTTAATACAATATGCCTAAAACACAGGGTGAAATATGGGACTGGAGAAAGCAGAAAGCTGAAAAATACAAATGGATGCTCATAAATCACTGACATAAAGTGGTACAGGAGCCTGCACAAGCAAGCAGTAAAAGCTGGATAGAATATAACGAGAAGTAGGGTTCCTTTGGGAGTGCAAGAGAGGGAGTAGATTATGAGAGAAGAATTAATCAGAAAGGTCAGAGAAAAAACAGTGAAAGCCAAAAAGATGGCATGGTTTTTAAGGAGGATTTTAGTTATTTTGAAAGCAAAAAAGAGCTCAAAGAGCCTGAGGCTTGAAGCACAAAGCATGATATTTATGCAGGGAGTTATTATAAAATACTTGATGTGACAGATTTTGGTGGCAGATAGGCCTCACAGCCAAACTAGAGGCATAAGAAAGTAGGACAGAGCTGGGATGAAATGGGATCAGCAGCTGTAAGCAGGGTATTCAATTAACTAGGAACAATTCAGTTCAGACAACAAAGGAGAGAGGAACTTGGGCAGACAGGTGGGATCATAGATGGCTGAGGCAAGATCAGAAGGAGCTTATATTTCAGGGAGTATTCACTCCTCTTTTGTCTCTGTGTTAAGATCAGTAAACTGACAGAGAAGCATTTACTTCTGTGCTACGTTACCTTTCCTTGAATGATGGGGGGTACAGACAAGGAGGGCACAGTGTGGTGCTGAAGGGAAGGGAGACGTAACACCTCCACTTTTGACAGCAATAACTTGCTAGATCAACTTGGTTGTCTCACAGAACCTTACCCGAAGGTGCCTCTGTTGTGACTCTGCTCTTTCCGGGAGAGCAGGACCGAAAGAACAAGCAGTTAAGATGGAGGCAAAGAGAAGCAGTCATAGGAGGATCAATGAAGGTTGACGAGTCAGGTCAAGAAGGTCAGGGTAAGACATTTGTGACAGAGAAGTGAGAAATGCCACTGTCAGCAAATAAAGCAGATAAAGCACGTTAGGAAGGATGAAAATAAGAAAAAGGATGGAGAGAATTAAATTAGAGACTTCGCAAGTGAAACTTCTATAGAGTGAATATGAACTAAATTTAAGTTGGAGGTCTTTTGTTTGTTTGTATGTTTGATTGGCCTAAAAGAAACAGTGCATTGGAGATGCCTGCCGGCTGCCTAAAAGTATTTGTATGAGTACACAGCAAATATGTTCTTTTCCTGAAGTGATCTATTGATTTTTGTTTTTCCTTCCACCTTAAGCATTTTAATGCCTAGCAGTAAACCGTCAAGCCCTAGCCCTTCCCAGTCAGTCCCTCTTGTTCCCCTGCTTAAGAATGAAACGCAGTATCTTGAACACCCAGAATGCGAAGAAGGAGCTAATCATTGGCTCGCATTGTGGCTGGCAGGGCAGGCCCGCCTCTTTGGCTTGTGCTGACAAGCTGTTTATGTTTGTGCGCGGCCACCCTTTAACTCAGCCGCCCGATGGCCGTAATGGGACCAACTGTCTGAATGCTGCAGGGAGCTAAATCTTCCCATCAGAGGCACAGTGAATTTCAGCCTCTGATACTCCTGCCTGGACTCTATGGAACGCTAGTAAGTAGCCTTCTGTCTTCTTGTGGCTTTTCTCATAAGACTAAGGGCATGTTTTAGCGAGGCAGGTAGGTGCTGTCATTCAGAGAGGCAGCTATTAAAGCATTTTTCTCTGTCTGAAGTAAAAGAGCAGCTACTTTGTATGCAGTGTCGTGACTGCAAGGACCACACGATTTCAGTCTCAAATGAGACCTTCCTGGGAGGCAAAAGGGAAGAAGTTAATAAGGACAAAACCCATTTAAACTTAGTAAGTTGTTGGAGTTTATATATATATATATATGCTTCATTTAATATGCATCTAGTTCTTATTTTTAGCTGCATTTCCACTATTTGACCATCCAGTCTCATTTCAAACAGCAGCAATTTTTGCAAGGTCATGAATAGTGTGGCTTGGGAAAGTGTGAAATGGCTGGAAATGAGATGCTATAAAATGAATGCGCCCCAGAAGGCTGATAGGTGCTGTCATATTTGAAGATATATGCCTAGCAGTAGAGAAAGTAAGTTGTGGTCAGAGATTTTAGTCCTCTTTGTTGACTGCTATTGGGAACTCTTCACAGCTCCACAGAGCAAGACTGCAGAGGTGAAATGAGCGTGACTTCTTGCATCTTTAGTATGCCCTTTCTAATTTTCAGAATTTGAAATCAAATATTGCCTGTTTGGGCAGTATTCTTCAACGTACCCCTGCACTGCATATATTGATGGACTTTTTAGACTTTCTCTTTTACCATTTACACCAGCAAAGAAAGTCTTAATGTCTCTGTCAGAGCTGGCCACCATGCAGAATGTCAGAACTAGTCTGCTCCTGAAGTTTGGGCAAGTCTGTGTGTAGATTTCATGCGGTAACTGAGGCTCAGGCTGTGAGTTCAAGACAGCTGAGGGGGAGAAAGGTGGCTGTCAGTGTAAATAAGCATGTTCATTATTCCTCTCTTCAAAAGTAAGTAAGTTTCAAGCAGATATTCATTAGCCTTGACTCATGCCAAAAAAAATTGAAAGCAAATCCAAAGCAAGGCCTGATGCCATGTTCCGTTTAGCTTGCCCCCTGTGGATGTACCCAACAGAGGGATACCCTGGGGGCTGCGCCTTTGTCTCTGCTGTGCTGCTTATGTTTTGGGGCTGTGTGTAGCTTCTGCAGAAAGCCCTGAGGCAGTCTGGAAGCTTTTGGCCGAACAGTCCTACTCACCTACAGGATCTTAATGACTGCATCATTCAATGAGTCATGGATTGCAGAGGGCCAGTCAAGCAATATTATGTTTAGAAAGCAGTGGCTAAGAGGCAGCTAGACAGAAACTTTCTGATTAAACTGATCAAATTATAGGCAGCTGTTGCACTTAATGCATTTTGGGTGGGTCTTGATGCTGATGGTTGTTCAGCTCTGAGTCTGAGCCTTCTCTAAAGCAGAACAGTGCATGTGTGGTAGTGTATGAATTAAAGCTAATTACAGCAATAAGCTGCTTCTGTGCCAGGCTGTGAATACAAGCCAGGGTGTTTCAAGTCAGTTGCGCTAAGCAGCAGATAGATACTAAGCCTTGATAAGTAAAGATGGAAATTAAATTGGTTTTTGTCTATAGATTAAGAAAGCAGGATCTCAGTACTTAAATGAAAGCTGTGAGATACACCACACCTAGAAGCTGTTGCTGTGTCCTTGCAGTACATATTAGGAGTAATCAATATGCTTACCACATTGTCTGTCTCTTGACTAAAGAAAGAAATCCCTTGTGCATCACAAGCTCAGCACAACATGGCTGGCTCTGAAGGGGCAGACTGTGCCTGTTTGATTTGCATCAGGGTAAACAGGCAGAAAATTAAAATTGATTTTATTTTCCTTCCAGAGAGAATTTTAAAGATGTATTTACAGGGCTTGCTAAAATAGGGTGCTGAATCAACATCCTTCATAAAAGAACTGCTCTGAACTGAATAAGCTATAATTGCACTTTTTGATTCTGAGATGGTAGGCAGTTTGTGAAAACAAAGTTATTTACTAATACTCATTAACAAAGCTTTCAGATGGCCTGGGAAGCAGAGAAGCATATCATGCTCAATCTACAAAACAGGGAGATAAAATCTGCAAGGAAGCTGGAAATAGAACTGCTTACTGCGATTCATTTGCTTCCTCTGGCTCTGTAGGTGCACTTGCCAGCACTTTCCTGTGGCTGAGTATTTAGTCTGCAGGCACATTTGTAATATAGCAATTATTCAGACCTTAATGTTCTGAATTGTTCAGAACTTAATGAAAGGTATTCATTTGGGGTTGACTGAAACCCTGACTTCTTACCAATATTTCCCAAATATACTCAATGGTTACCAGATTATTAGATCCACTGTATTTCCCCTACGTTGCCCTTGAGAATGTCAGACCAGCTCCCAAAATGAATCAATATCTTGGGAAAGAAGAGCTCTATAGATTACTAAGAATTTTGAGTTTTTGGAGCTGCAATTCATGACAATGGGCATTTGAATTTTTACTGAAAGCAGAATGCTTTAGGGGTACTTTTTGCCTCAGGGTTTATTATTGGCAGGTGCTCTGCTGATGTGTCCTATATGCTTGACACACATCAATTAAGGTTATGATAAGTGAAATACTGTGAGTGAAATACTGCAAGTGCCTCCCTCCCATCAGCTGTTTGAGTCTGACCAGGAAACTGAACTGTCAGGTGACAGGAAGAAGTCTGAGGGTCTGAAAGAAGCAATTACAGCCTTCTGTAAGGTTTGGATAGATTTCCTTGTAAAGTCACTCACTATCAGAAGTCGGGTCTCTGTAGGGAATCACTCACTGGCCCAACTCAGGTCTCTACAGGGATAAAGGCTGAGATTTGCCTCCTCAGCCTCTTTGGGCAAGTTGTCCTCTCTCTTAAATTTGAACCCTTTGACTGATATCCTCAGTTTTCACCCATGCCTATGAAAGCTTTTAAAATATTTCATTGTGGCTTGTTTGTTTTTTTTTCCAGGTCCCTTTTCCTACGTAGTAGATGCTAAGTAAGGGATGTTGTTGCCACTAAAGTGGAACATACTGGTTCGTTCTAAAAAAATGAAAAATGCTAAGCATGCAGCCTCTTCTATTAAAAAAAGCAGCAGGGCTGTAGTACCCAGATCTCACTCATACATTAGGACCAGAGGGTCTTCTTCTAATGTGTGCATTTTATTTTGGTGGTGTTACCTGGAGAAGGTACTGCTCTTAGGAAAAAAAAGGATTGCTAGGCAGATTATGTGCAAAATTCACCCCAGGAGAATAGAGGAAGTCTCTCAACCAGGTATTTGCCACAAGTCTTGTTCTGTAGGGTGGCCTGCCTGCAATATAGTGGAAAACTTGGGTCAAGACAGAGAGAAAAGGGATCACTTCCAACCTTCTTGCCTGTGTCAGAGAGTGATTGGCAGGGACTAAGTTGTCTTCAGGTCTGTGCTGCCTTTAAATCATCAGCATCTACCAGTTTCGATGGGTTCCTTTGACTCCTCTCCATCCTGTCTGATATATCTGGCCTCTATACTAGCCAGCAATGCTGAAAGAAACAACCTTCAGTGGCATTCCAGCACTTGCACTGGCTATGCTCTGCTCTTATGCTGGGAAGATGTTTCCTTGGACTCCACTGGCAAGCCCTAAACTTTCTGCTTACTTACTGGAATTACTGGCTTACAGAACAGGCTCTCTGCATTGCTGCTTTGCTTCGATGGTGTGTAAAAGGCACAGTTGTGCAAACTACCTTCTTTTAGGGTACATACAGGACCGGTATATTAATTGTAGCCTGATTGTAGAATGATGGCTCATTCCTCTCTCTAGCTCACCTCTCTTGGGCCCAGAAAGCAAATTGTATCCCAGTATGTGCTCAAGTAGGCAGGAAATGTTATAGATGGCCACTGTTTCTTCATCCATGAAGAAGCTTTTAAATATTTCAGTTTCCTTCTTTTTGCCTGTGTAGTTGCCAAAGGTCTAAGAAAGCAGCAATTTTAGCTTGTAGCATAAAATGTCCCTAATTAAGAGGGTAGCCTGCTGTGTTCTTCGTTGCTGCTGTCTAAAGAAATTATCATGGCTGTCATCAGCCTTTTCCTCTTATCACTGCTAGTTCACAGCATGTGAAACTGAGAAGCATTGTATCTGTTAAAATTGAAGGAGTGCACTGCCGTCTCTTTCAAGAGATGAAATCATACTGTGGCTTGTTTTCTTCTTGACATCTTTCTTGTTATGCAGCATCTTCAGTTGACACTTTACCTAATGCTCCCTAATGTAATCCCCTAATGTACTGTCAAAAGTGAACATTTTTTATAGTGATATCCTGGCATGGAATTCTGCAGGTCTTACTCTGGCAAAACTCTTGCTGGAGGCAATAGGGAGGTTGGTTACTTAAGGACTGAGATGGGACTGTGAGAATTACAATCTTTTCTCATATGTGCGGTAAATTTCTGCGTTTGACTGGGATGCTTAACTTCAGTGTGATACCTTTGGCCTTCTTTTCAGTTAGTTTTCAAATGACTACAAGCAAGTTGATAGGTATTTGAGGAGGTTAATATCAACTCCACCATTGCAGTGACTGGACTTTCAGCATATTACAGTTTTCAGACCTTGCCTTCATGAGACCATTTGCCTGAAGAAATGTCTCCTTCTCTCTATTTTCCTTGTAATTTTCTCCTGATACCCACTCTTCTCTATCACTTTGAAATCTATGCTTAGCACTCATATGCACTTTGGGATCCAGAGCTACATCAAAACATTTCCTTGGAGATGGAAACTGGCTATGGAAAATGTTACACTGTCACATTCCAATATACAGATGGGAAAATGTGAGCCAGGGCTAATGTGGCTCTGTCTGTGAAAGAGAGGATGCAAGAGTGAGAAGAGATGTTCATGTGGGTGGAGCAGGGACAGCATCTTTTATATGCATGCAGGTATGTAGATAAGGACCTTTTCAGTAGAGAAAGTCTTGTTCCCTACCTGCCCCAAAGCTCTGCACAGCTTCACACCTGTCAGCCTTTCACTCTGGCTTGTAGTGTCTTCTAGCCTCAGGACCCTCATCCTAGTCCAAGTCTCCAACTTGTGCCTGTGTAGGGAGGGCATGTAGCTTCTCCCTGTCATTTGTGCCCCCTGCCTCACTCATGAAATTCACAGCATCTTCATATTTCTGCCACAACTCTTTTCCTATCCTAGAGCCACCTTTTTTCCCAGGCATCCCATGTCCCATCCTCCTGAACCTCTGTGTTCCATGCCATTTAAGATGCTTGTTCTCCCTGCCTCTCAGTCCTTAAGAGCTTCCCCAGAGCTCTTCACTCCTTGCTGTATTCTCCTTCTACTGTCTTCCTCACTACAGCCCAGTGTTTGCAGTCTGAGACAGGGGGCTCTTTGTTCTCCCCTGGAGTCTCAGGTTCTTCAGTGCAAAGGTCTCAACATACTTTCTTTTTCCTCCTTATTGTACTTGAAGGCGGGAAAGTAGGACAGGTCCAGCGTAAACCAGGCACATACTAGTTTTTTTGTGTGCTGTAAAGAAGGGGCATAGCTCCAGGCAAGGTCAGAGAAAGACTAAGCCAAGAAATATATAAGCATGTCTTTTTTTTTTTTTTTTTTTTTTTTTTTTTTTGGGTAGAAAACATAGCCCTTTCTATTTTTCTTGGCAAACAAAGTGTCCAGTATTCAACAAATATCTTGTGAACCAACTTCAGGCCCAGAGCTGCTTTTGAACTGCTTGCTGTGATTCTTCATGTGCTCATTTCTTTGTATTAGTAGTCACATGGTAACATTTCTGATTCTTGGATGAATGATGTTTTCAAACAAAAAGAGGGATTTGGACACATTACTTTTGGTTCAGAACTTTTCATGAATGCAGACATATGAAAATGTCTTACATCAGTGTTTCCTGGATACTTGCTTTTGAAAGGAAGCTTACATGAATGGAAGTTTGTGAAAAACAGTAATACTGAGACAGTACAATTTTACAGGAGCCAGGGCTGGTGGTTAATTTCTCAGAGTAGCAAACTACGATTCAGAGCAGCACAGAGCGGAAGCGTGAGCCTGGCACAGACTGAGTGTATGCCCACATTTAAGGGATGTGGTTGCCACGAAAGTGTGACTGAAGACCTTGAAGTAGGATTACAGTCAGGAGGAGTGTGGGTCTTACCTGCTGTTTCATGGTATATTTTTATAAGAAGCTTGAGCATTTGGCTGCAGTTGTCTTTCTTCCCCTGCTCCACTCCGTAATGTCTGCAGCACTCAGTGGACCCCTATGAGCTAATTTACCTCTCTCAGGTTGCAGAAAATGGATGCATTTTTTCACAGGGCAGTTTTCTGTCAGGCAGTGAACTGTATCTGTTCACTGGGAGTCCAACAAGTGCCTCAGTGCAAGGAAGAAGTGTGTGTGCACTCAGAAGGGAACAGGGGCCTTTGAAAACAGTCTAATATTTGTCTTTTGAAATTATGTTCTTCTAACATTTGACCTTCCCTGGTGAAAACCACTGGGGCATATTCACTGCATGGTGTTTACTGACTTGTTGCTTAATGAATATGAAGTATCCAGCCATTAACTCCTGTTCTGTGGACTTCAGGGTGGGAAAAAGAAATCATCATTTCGTCTCACTTAGAAGGGAAAAGGCTGCATATGTCTCCATCACCGATGTGCTCAGAATGAGGTTATGTGCCCCAGGCAAGCCCAGATCCCTGTAGTCACAGATGTAAGTGAAACTTGATGGGAAAAGTGGCTTAGTTATGGTTATTCTCCTTTTTTTTTCCGGGGACAGCCAGGGGCTACTGCAGTAGTGAAAACAGAAGCAGCCGTGGGGCTTCTCCAGCGATGACATCGAGGTTATAATGCATTGCGTTTTTGTCTGAGCTGCGTTTTTTCTTTTTGTGGAAGAGAAGTGATACATTGTAAAGCAAAATACATACATTATGAAAAGAAAAATACCAAAAGCACTGAAACAGCCCCATTCTCATCTAAGAGTTGGAGTAGGCAGCAAAGGATTATCACATGATATCTCTGTGGAAGATAGCTAACAATTATATGCCTTTCTGGAGGGGGACAGGCTGTTGGCAAACTGAAGCCACTGGGCACCAAGCTGAAGTGCCATGGTATATGGTAAGTGAGGCCAGACCTACTGAATAAAAGCTTAGCATTTGAACCCAGACCCAAGGCAGCTGTTCCATGTGCTGGCTTTAAAATGCTGGTGATAAAATGATTCATAATATCACAGCTAATTTGTGTTTAAAAAATGAGTTATTGTCAGTGCCAAAATCTACGTTATTTTATTTCATTAAATGAACTGAAGCTTCACCTTGAACTCCTCCAGGGGTAGTTTTGTCTCAGTTTATCAGACTTGTGGTTTTTCAGCCTGTACAAACCCTGCCAGCTTGTTTGTATCAGAAGATTAATCCAGAACTTGAGTTGTGACTGACTAGGAATCTGCATAAACATAATTAAAGTCCTACACCAAGTGGGCTAGTGTTAAAACCAAAGGTGAACATATACCTGTGGTGAAACCCAGGTTTGTTAATCTACTGTCCTGAGCTTCTATCATTTAGGTAATTTCACAGATTCACATTAAATGGAAGGTGTATCCTCCACCAAACCCAGACCTCTCACTTGTCACTTTCTCAGTATTTAAGCTGCAAAAAACTGGTTGAAAAACAGATTGCTTTCAGCTATACCTTTGCAATGCAGCGCTGCCAATACAACCACACTAGACTGGATAGGAGCAGAGTTCAGACCAAGAGAGATACATATTCTGCCACCTACTGTGCATCACAACCTGTCTGTTGCTGACTGAGGAGGGACACTTTTCCCGTGCTTTAATGAACATGCAGTGGTGTTTGAAAAAACCTTTCAAGTGTCTACATACAAAGATACATGATCAGCATAATCAGTATCTAAGCTGCATCCTACTCCACTCTTGTCGTACTAATGTTGCTAACATAGTGGATCTTGGTGAAAAATCAAAATGGAAAATAACAGGGTGATTTTGTAGCTGGCATTTGAAAAATACCCTGAATGGAAGCTGCCATTTTGCTGAGAAGACAATGGCTCCTAGCAGGTTGTTTTTCCTATCTGATCTGTTCTTTGTTGTAGTATTTCCTATATGAAGCTTTCTACAGTAAATTTTCTCACCATCAAAGTGATGAATATCTTCCATCTCCATTTTTCCAGAAAGCTAGGATCCCTGTGCTCAGTAGGACCATGGTGCTTGACTGCCCAAAATTCACGGAGACAGAGTGTGAGAATGTGCGCATCAAACAATGCCTTAGATCCAGGCAAGAGTGAGGGGACACACAGCTGATCTGTCTGGAGGCAGGAGCTATGTATGGACAGTAGGATGGTGGTACCCCATAGGAATGAGATAAAAGAGGAAATGAAAAAAAGGAGAAAAAGTTAGTGAATAAGAATGATCCCCAGATGAATGATCCCCAGCCTGGCAAATTGCTTGTTTGTTAAAATTGATCTTCTGTTTTTGAATTTTGAGTTTTCTAGAGGTTTTCTTGTGGAACTGTTATTTGTGAAAGCCACCTTGGATGTAAATGGACTGTTTTTCTGAGAGAACAGATATATTGAAGAGCACCTGAGAGATCAGTGTGAATTAATGTATTTGCTCCTTTGGGTGGAAAAAACTTCAGTCAGCACAAGCATCACAAACTGAAAGTGGTTATTTCCACTTACTCTCCTCTTTACTACCATGTCTCACCAAAAAGAGCATTCTTATTCCAAAAATAACAGTCATTCAACTTGTCCTTGTACAGTGGGGAGAGACCTACATGCCCAGAAAACCACACAAGGACTACTCTGCTGTTGCCCATGAAATAATTTCTGTCCCCAAACCTGCAAGTCTGCTCTACCAGCATCAGGTTCTTTGGTATCATGGAAACTATCACTAAAAACATGAGGTAGTCAGTTCACTCCACTTGTTTCCGAAGTGGAAGAATAACTCAACTGTTACCAAACCCTGCTTATTGCTGTTTCAAAAAATAGTATTATTTGCTTCAGCTGACATCTGTGCGTTTTGTGTGTTTTGCTGCTCTCTACCTTGACAGGAGAACAGAATAGAAGAGAGGAAAAATGCTAGAATGGCAAAGTTGTCCAACTTTGGTAGCAGCTGAGCCGTAGGGCACATGAAATCTGTTCTCATAGACCTCCTGTTTGTGTGGGGTGCTCTGGTGTCTAATAATACAGTTGAGCTGATATGTAGCCTTTTACATTGGATCACTGTATTGTCTGTCACTCATCTGGACAGCTGCCTTTTTTTCACAAAAGCTGTAGGAGTGTAATACCTTTGGGATCTCTACCTGATATGACTGAAATTATTCAATGGGTTCAACAACTGCTGGAAGGAATTGTGTCAGCACAGGCAAAAATAAACACAAAAAATTAATTCATCATTTCCTCCATTGCTTCTACTGACTAGAAAGCCTTGGGTTTTGGGTTTGGTGTTGTTTTTTGTTGTTGTTGTTTGCTTGTTTGTTTGTTGGGATTTTTTTTAATCATTCAACTGCTTTTGGCTTTAACAGTCCAGTTGTGTCAGTCTTGGATCCAGGTACAGGATGAGTAGACAATCAGCACAATCCTGATTGTGCCAAGATGAAAAACTGAGCAAGTGACAAGGCTCAGGACTTTTAGGCAGAGCGTTTACAATGGTGTTTTTATTTTGTTAATGACTCACTGTACTGATTCACCGATGCTTTAGTGAAAGCTGCCTTGTTTAGAGAGTCTCACTGTTCAAGCAGAGTAAGATTATTCCCAATAGAAAAGCTTGGAAAAGTCCTCTGCTAAAACTAACAACTAAATAAAACTTGTTATTTTAAAGAGCATACAGATAACAACAAATTTCATTTTAAGCAATGGCAAAACTTTTTTTTATCCACCATAAAATTGTTTTCTTGATTTTTTTTTTTTTTTAATTGGGAAAAGAGTGTTCTTCAATCCTGACACAAAAGCCATGAAGCATCCAAAAATAATGGGTGACTCCTTAAGCCTTTGGTACATGAATTTAGTCAGGGCACTAGACATTTAAATAGATGAAAATAGGGGCTGAAAGTGGCTTGGGGGCTTTGAGTCGTGGACTTTTATGGGGTGTGTATCAAAACTTAGTTTCTGATACTTTCGGTAAAATGTTCATTCTTGTAATGAATGGCTTGAACCACCCCAGAAGTTCCCTAGTAAGCAGCTGTCCACTGGCTCTGAGAGTTGCCTTAGTACGGAAAAAACCCCACCAAAACAAAACCTACGAACACATTAGATTTGCTTCCCACCTGGAAGCATTTAGAGGATGTAAGGGGATCAGCATTCATTTCCCTGTTTATAAAAAGCAGGTTGTTCTAAATGACTTGCTAAACTGTTGAACGATTTCATATAATGCACTGGATTTTCCTGCCCCTTTCCAGAGAGGCTGTTTGTGCTGGGAGCGAGGGAGGGCTGCAAGGTCGGTTTGTTTCCACAGCGGGGAGCGTGGGGACCCGGCTGCCACTTTCGTGAGTGGTGGGTGGTGCCCTGGGCTGCTGGACGCTGCCTGGGGGAGCAGTCAGGCATCTGCAGACGGGAGACCATCCCGGCATGGGGCCAGCTGTTTATTTTCAAAGCCTTTGTACCTCAGGTTACTTGTAAGGCTGATGCTTGGGGAGTTCTGCTAAAACTGGACTGTGTATGTTCCCTGGTTTGCCTGTAATTTGCAGTTTATGAAAACCAGATGGATGACTCAGTGCTCTGCAAGTTAGGGTAGGAATGGGATCTTGTAGCATAAGAGCAGCTTTTACAGAAAACACTGAGTTAAGAAGATTCAGGCTCAAGCTAGATTGCTTCTTCCCTCCCCCCCCCCTTTTGTCTATTTTTACTGCATCATTGGTATGTGTCCAAGGAAAGTCGGCCATATCATTCGGAAATACAACAGGATAAACTTTTGACTGTCGGATCTCTTCAGGCTGAGAGACTCCAGAGTAAATGAACTGGGAGAGAGAGAATTAAAAGGAGGGATTTCTTTAGGTGAACTTTTTTGGTTGTCTGCTCTGCCAACAGCAGTGTAAAATAACGAAGAAACTGCAGCAGTCCTTTCCCACTGTCTTTCTAAACAATGTAAGTTACCCTTTCACATTCATCTCTAACTCTTCGTGTGCTTTTTCTGCTTTCGAGTATTTTGTGAGAGCAGTGGTTTTACAGCGAATGAGCTCTTGCCAGGAGCTCTGCTGTGTGAATGAGTGATTTGCTTTGTCTTTCTTTTTCTTTTTTAAGTCAGGGTGGTAGCGGGGAAGCCGAGCAGTTTGACACCACCTTTCTTTGACAGTCGTGTTAGCTGGGCTTTAGATGGCTGTCGAAACCTTTAAACCTTTTCAGTGTTTGTGCAGAAATTTGTTTGTAGTTGGCAAAAGACGATAGCAAATGTTTTGATTGAACTGTGCATGTCAGGCTTGCCGTAAGAGCATGCGTTTCAAAGGGGACTGTGTGATGCTATGTAAAGAGGACAGGATGTGACAAGGCAAAACAAATGTTTCCTGCTCTTTAATATTTAAAAGAAATAATTGAAACAGAGCCAAGGAGTTTGCCTAGGAAAGAAATAGTGATGTTTATTCAAAGCAAAATAATGACTCTGTAAATCTGAGAGGACAATGCCAAGGTCTGTTTAGGGGAGACAGTTTACTTTTCAGAGTTGTTCATTTTTTGAAGCTGGAAGTTGGGATTAATGTTGCCATATTCTGTTGTGCTTTTATGAAGAGTAACTTGAGCCATTACCTGGTGTATAGCTCTCCATAGGTTATTGAGATAGGTTGATTACTCTCCTTTTAGTTCATTTTACTGTTTTCAAAATGCAGTCTAGGCAGACTGTCAGGCAGATTGATAGGTTTAAATAAAAACAAGGGGTTATAATTAGAGATAATATACTAGGTAATATACTGAGAATAAAACAAGAAATAGACCAAGAAAATCACCCTGAACTCAAACATTCATCAGGCCAAAACAATGACATAGATGTTCATTTACAGGGGGACAAATGAGAAAATTGTTCTGAAAGTACAATGACTAAATAAGTATTTCTTAGATAAGGGTGTGGCCTAAGAAAAGTTGCTTTCTGTTGGATTTTTTGAGGGCAATAGATTCATTATCTAGATAATAGCATATGGCAAATTATTGTGATCTAATAATCATAAGGTTTTTTCCCTTAAAATTCCACATTGCTGCTTGTGTGAAAACTGAAATTAAATTGACTAGCAATAGTAATGAGAGCTTCTAGATAATGTGAATATTTTTAATCAACTTGGGAATATGCACTGTATGGCTTGAAAAGCATATTAAAAGGTTTGTTTTGTTAAAATCTGTATAAACTTATTTATTTTCAAGCTAGTCCTGTAATTTTCTGAATGGTATCTAAAGCTTGGAGTGGTTATAGAGGGAAGGTACCAGAAAGCTACTGTACCTGGTCTTGGGACTACATCATTCTGCTTGCAAACAAAGCCAGCAGAAAGAGGAGGTTATTCCATTTCCAGATAGTTTGGGGGAGGAATCAGTCTGTTAGCTGCTGACAAAATGAAATAAGGCTTCTGTACTTTGGCCCTCATCCAAAACTGCTTACCATAAACCAAAGGTTTCCTCAGCAAAGCATTTGACAAACCTGAGTGGAGAAGAAACTGCCATCCTGATCTGGACCTGCAGTGCCCACAGTTTGGTTATAAAGAACAGTTTGGGTTTTCTTCATCCAGGGTTCATTTCAGTCCTTGAGATTCATCCTTTTTCATGAGAAATGGCTTTCATAGGCCTTTAATAATTACATCTATCCTCAAGGAGAAGGCTAAACAAAACTTTGCTTCAAGGAGCATCACTAACACATGCTGCTCAAGGGCCAGAGGGAAACATTAAGTGAGTTTTATGACAGAACCAATTCTAGATATGATTATAGGGTTTCTGGAAAGCGGGAAGGATTAAAATCATGGAAACAATTATTTCAATCAACTGGGAAAAATCTTTTGATTTCTTTATGTAATTTGTAAAGGGAGACAGCGAATGTATCCTTCCAGGCACAGAACAAAAATTAGAAGTATGTATACATTTAAGGCTTTGGGGGAGTGGTGGAGGTGTGTGTGTCTCAAAAGTTCATCTTTTTCTCAGCACTGATTTTTTGTGAAATCTTAGGTTTGAGGCTAGATTTGAGACAAGCAGTGTCTGTGGTCTGGTGGCACATGCAAGTGCTGTCTGAATTCTGCTATGTCCAGCAGTATGCACAGTATTTGGAACATTAGACCTTACCTGGACAAAGATGATAATTCTGCTGGGGGATTTCCCCAGCCCATGATACTATTTTTTCTCTGACAATCCTAGTTTTAGCTTGAAGGTCAGGTTGTTTACTGGAAAATCCCAGATAATTGGTGCTTGAAGCCATCATGGAAACATGCTGGGCCTGTCTTTGCCTGATAATGGAATTTCATTAATTCATAACAAAACTAGAATTTGGATAGCTTATGTAAACACAGCAATGCTCCTGATTCCTTTGAGGAAAACTGAGGAATTAAATTAACTGAAAAGGTACTGGGTGTTCTAATCCAGAGAACAAAGTGTTCTGCATTACTCTACTGAACCTGAAATTTAATCATCTGCATAAAGTATTAAACATACACAGTTTTGCAGAAACATGTAATACTGTGTCTAGACACATGAACTATTTTTATAAAAACAAAGGCACAATGTACAGTAGGTTAGGATAAATCCTTGAGCCACATGTAAAAGCCTTTGATTTGATCTGCTGGCAAGCATGTTGTCTCATCAGAATTAAATGTGTCTGAGGGTACAAGTGTAGCTAGTTTGAACTATTTTTTTATACAGTGCAGCAAGCATATATTACTCCAAATAATAAGTTCAGTTTATAAAGAATGTTCCTTAATACAATTGCATTATATAGGGGAATAACACTTTAGAGTTAATTAGTTGTTTTCAAGACAATGCAGTATTCTGTATTATAAAATGCCACTAATTCCAAAGCCCTAAAAATTTTCTCCTGGAATTTTGCCCATCTATATTTTGCAGGGTAGCATACATGAACTTGCCTTTTTCAGTTATTGAAGAAATCCAGTGACTGTCAGATTGCAATCCACTGTTGCAAGTGCTATACTTGACTGACACCTTCAAACAAAATTGTAATTATCAATAATTATATGCTATTTCCAGAGACTGCAGATCGTGGTTATGTTTTCTGTAATGTTTCCTGGTAGAAAAACAAATGTGTGGAGAGCTAACCATGGGAAATGCATGGCATGAGCTGTTAAAAAAACAAGACTGAAAAAAAAAAATCAATATTTGTTGAAAGAAATCAATATTGGAAAGGAAATAACGACTTTAGAGGTTTTTAAAATAGTGAACGGAAAAGAACAGGGCTTAGCAGTCACATAAATGGACTTCACCGCTCTATATCTCCATTTTTGATAAATTACTTTTCAAGACATGCTTCTACTGTTAGAATTGGACTTGCTCCTCTATTTGTTATGGGACATACATGGATTAGAGGCAGTCCCTTGGTGTGCTGTGAGGTTTGTATTAACATGTCTGTAAAGGAAAGAGCTGCTTGGTTGCAAACACTTAAAAAATGAAATTTGGAAGAATTCCTGTTTTGTGCACAAGATCTCTTTTTCTCCATGTTTGTTTTTGATCAACTGAAATAAAGATCACCTTCCACTGAACAAAACTCAGGATGACCTTTGGAGAAGTGAAAATGGCATTTTATGTCAAACTTTCTGAATGGTTTTATTTCTATAAAGACCATGTTTTATTTCTGTGGTTCAAATAGATAAATATTTATTGTATAAATTGTAACATTAAAGGTATTTGCCTTTGTTTTCTACCACAGACTGTCTAAACATTTTCTGTCCGCAATCTGTAGACATACCTTGGCATTGCATGTCGCTCCTTCTAATAATTGGGGTGGCTGGTTATGTTTGGATTGGGCATTACTTATTTTGAAAGGTGATTTTAGCTGGAAGTCAGTAATTTAGTTTGATCAGAATTAACAGTTTGTAACTGGAATACCATACAGTGAAATAAATGATGTAACATGTCACTAATGTCCTGTGTGGGGACAGCCAAGGATCTAGTCAGCTGAGAAGTCTGCTGGCAACCAGGCAGCCTTCCTACTTTCTGGCTGGACTTCAGGGCAAAAACTCAAAGGCAAATCCCATTCAAAAGGAAGAACTGGAATTGGAAATGCAGACAGAATATAGTTCTTTAGGTGCTGAACAGGTAGGTGTAGCAGGTAGATGTTGGCTGGGTCTGTCCATCTGGCCACTATCTAGTTGCAGTAGGGTTAAAAGAGGCACAGCTAAATTAAGAAGAGGCTAATCATAGACATGTGAAAAATGTTAGCAGCGTGTATTCTGGCACTTCTTACATTACATGGTGACCCTGCTAACACAAGCATGAAAAGAAACTCATGCTGAAATAGCTGTGATGGTTTATTGTTAAATATTAAATCTAGGTGGTAACAACTTAAGAACATGCTGTGCCACTAGGAGCAGAGAAATGACTTAAAAATTTACTGTAATCACATATATACTTAGTGTTTCTCTGGAAGAACTCCAAACAACTCTGCTTTTTATGGTCAGCACTTTTGCTCATGTGTAAAAGTATTATTTGGTCTCGCTTTAATACTCTCACCTGAGTATTATCAATTTTGGATGCATTGTAGGAGTGGTTAATTAGGTGGATAGTGATCTTCAGTCCTTATGCCAAGGTGGATGCTCTTTGTGAAAGAGCCATAAAGATTGGAGTAGATGCAATTACTTTTGATCAGATTTTAAATGCTTGAGATGAATGTTCGGCAATTTGCTTGCTCCTAATCCAGTATGGATTTGTTTGTCTTAGTGTTATTAGTCTGCCTAAACATGTGTATGATCAGTTTATTTATGGGTGACTTTCTGTTCTTTTGTCATGGAAAGCTATTTGTTTTGTGCTGCCATGATCTTCTGTTCTTGATTTTTTTCTTTTCCTTGTAGTTCTGGAAGCAGTGAC
>VXBT01003993.1:525633-585632 GCA_013400235.1 Oriolus oriolus
TTCTCAGTAGGTTTTGAATGCTAGTTTTGAGGCTACTCATTCAGTGAACTTGTAATTTGGAAATTTGTCATGCCTGGACTGATGGCTTAAAAAAGCTTTCTGCAAGGATCTATACTGTGCCTGCCTCCTTCTACATCAACATTCAGCAGAACCTGGTTATTTGTGAGCTTCAAGGTGCGCTATATCTACCAGTGTTTTGTGAAGTGCTCATGGGTTGGTTTAGCAAGGAAAGAACAGTGTCTAGATTATTTGGAACTACATAACTCTGACTAGTATGAGAACATGAAAGTGCACAATGCTCCTGCACCTTTTGCAGAACGAAAGCCCTCCAAGGTAGTGATGGCATCTTGAGCAAATACGCTTGAAACAATTACTTCTAGAACAACGAGAACAAATTGCACTCAAAGGATTGTGCTGAACTTGGAAATGCTCTTGAAAAGATCCCAACAATTACAGGTTTTGTGTGCCTCTGAATGCATTAATCTCTGTAGTGGTCCTTGGAGAGACAGTGTGTGTCCCATATTTAGCCCCAGCCATATTTGGCCCATTATCTGTATTATTAGACAACTTGAATATTCTGTGAGAAATGGGACTTCTCAAAGAGCAGGTGTCAGCAGGTTCAATGATGTCTTCAGGGCCCCCTGATTCTTCTGAGAACAGCTGTAAATTGCAAATACTGTAAATCCCACTACTTACAAATTCCTCAGGAACTAAAATGACCTGCAGGAATGAAAATGCAGGACTGAGGAACAAGCCATTTGCAGTGTACATAAACTCTTGAAGAGGAAAAGCTGCCATGGTTTCTTTGCATTCACACAGATTTTTGTTTGCTTTTTCTTTTTCTTTTCTTTTTCCAGTGAGGAAACAATATTCATGAAATTCCCTTCTACAGCTTTCTCTCCTGTAATCCCTCTATTGGTGGAAGTGTTAATGTAAACCTTCAGGGATTAACTCCCTCAAGATAAGCTTCTGCAGGTGTTGATTTGTTTTGTTTCTGGTTTTTTGTTTTTTTTTTAATCTTGAAAGCAGATTTAACTTGATATCTAGAACTCAAGTAATTGCACTGTGCTGAAGTTAGGAAACCTAGGGCCAAGAAGTCAGGTAGAGCCACAGATTACTTTCATAGCAGGAGTGATGTTTTGTCCTGAGTGTTACTCTGACACCATATTAGGATACAGATTAATATGTAGTCTTTCCAAAGTGCTTTTAAGTTTTACTGGACCCTCTGCAAAGAACTGGTTCTTACTGCTTAATTCTTAGTCTGCTCTGTGTAGTTTTGGGAGCAACTGATCTTTGTGCGTCTCAGCTCGGAAAACATAAGAAAGAGACAAAATTAAGTGTTGCACCATGAAGATTTCATTCCATTTATCAAATATGCAGTGATAACTTTTTGTCTTGTGTCTAAAAGAGCTGGAAATAAATTTTGATTGTAAAATACAAACATGTTCTGGGAAACTTAGTTCCTAACTAAAGACAAATAATTTTGCACTAATTTACAAGTGTAATCCTTTACTTAAAATCTCTCAGTGGCAGTAAGTGCAACCCTTTATTACAGAGAAAAAAGAAGACATTAAGTATTGGAGGACTGTTCTATAAGAATTGCACTACACGTTCTGTGTAGGCAGAGAACCCCCTTATCCCTTAGGTTCCTCATTCTAGTTAGTTTTTTACTACTCCGTCCTATAAAAATTAGTAAAAAGCCAGACTAGATTAGAGCATACAAAAATGTTTGTGTATATAAGGTGGATTTGGAAAAAAAAATAAATGAGTTATTCCATCTCCTCTGTTTGCACAGTTTATAATTTTTGTTTGTCTTATCAGAAGCTGACATGTTACACCATCTTGAATACCATTAATTGTAAAACAGGAAGATTTCTTCCTGTATTTAACTTTTGGGATGGGTTTTTATCTGTGCTCCTGAATGGTGGCCTTTATCCTCTGAACAACCATCATTGTTTCACCTCTGGGATGTGCTCGTGCAGAAGGCCTACTCTGAAGATGTGCACCCTCAGGAAGGACCTCTGATGATGGAGGTGGGCAACTTTTAAATGAGAAGAACCAGGACAGTGATCAAGGCATGATTTCCCCAAGCTCTATGACGTTGCTTAATGCAGACATCAATAAAACAGAGTACCTATGTAGAGAAACCAGAAAAAGGAAATACCACTGGAAGTCTCTTTTTTTTCTTAAGGATAAAGCAAATTTGAAAAGGTAAGAGGAAGGGGGAAAAGAAATGCTAGGTTAGTAATGTATTCACTATGAAAGGGTTCTCTGCTAGGGGTGATGATTAGTCATTCACCCTTGTTGGGAGTCTTGTTTGTATGACTTGAAAGGGGTGTACCTGCTAGAAGTACTCGGTGGCCCTGAGTGGCATTCCTCATGCTACAGTGGTGGAAAAGGCAGATGTATGAGGGATTCTTTTCACCTGACATCCCGAAATGACCCAGCTTTGAAAAGTGATAGAAGCAGCCCTGTAGAGCCATTAATGTCCATTTACTATGCCAAAAGGGAGTGGCTACTGTGACTGTTCCTGTGATGTCTGCTCTGAGTAATTTGAAGGTTTGTCTGGGTCAAATCAAAAGTAAATCTAGCCTAGCCTTGTAATTTGGATGGTTGCTGGCAGTAGATGCCTAGAGAAGAGCATAAGAATGGATCAGAGATATCATGGTACTCTTCAGAATGATCTTTTACGTTCAATGATTTGTGCTTCCAGATCTGCTCCTGGTAGAGGTGGTGTCTTTAATCAATTTATTCACTATGAATTTGTCCCACTCTTTGGAATGTCTGTAAAATATTAACAACTGTAGCATCCCAGACAATGGGTTTCACAGCTCACAGGGTAAAGAATTATCCAGCACATTCCTGGTATCTGCAGAAGAGGCTTCTCCTCTGTGGCCAGTAAAAAGGAATAGTAAAAAGCAATAGATAAAAATAGTGAAGAAACAATAAATTGTGAATAAAATTTAACTCAAAATGACAGTGGGCTCCACCTGCCAAAAGCCTAATGACTGCTGTTTCATCCAGCTTCCAAAAGCATTTAAGTTATTTGAAATACATTCTAAGAGCCACTCACTGTGGAATTTGAGTTAGAGAAGTTCAGTACCTGAGGCAGGGCTGTCTCCGTGTCCTATTTGTAACTGGTTTTCCACTAGGATTTCTCAGTTGCTTGTAACTGCAGTGCTTACAGCTGGTTACTTTACATACACCTCTCATGAGTTTTATTACTTGCGAGGTATAATCTGTTTCACTAACAACATGGTGCATCTTGTCACAGTCATCACAAGAACTACTTCTAAAATCTCAGGCAGTTCTTATATGCACTCACGGAGTTTGCAAAGAAAAGAGGATGTTAAGATCTGCTCCTATTCCTGACTGCAAGAGATTCATGCTATATAAGCCACTGTCTTGCACCTCTCTTTTTACAAAGATAGTCCATATCTAAATTGATGGCTGGCTATGAAAACTTACTTTGTAGTGTAGAAAGTACTCAGTGTCACGGATACAGTTAAATAGCAACAGTCTAACTGTTTTGCCTTAAGATGTGGGCTACCTGTGTTTGCACAGGAACTTGTGTGCTGTGTAGCAGGTGCCTATCACAGCAGGATTCTGGTACTTGAAAGAGATTTCCAGGTGCTATCACAATTCAAATGATAATGTGGTTGATTTAAGACAATGCTGTTCTTATCTGTCCTGATGCCGTTTTTTTTTCCAAGTGCTTTTTTTTTGTTTAAACAGACAGATGCATTCACATGGTTATTATAGTTCTCTATACTGTCCCCTAATTTGCTTTTCATGTACACAAAAATGTACTGGTTTTCCTGTAAAGTAAAATGGATGTCTTTTCATGTAGAAATGAATGTCCTATATATCCCAGTTCAGCTTGGGAGAGGCTTAAAATTGTGGCTTGTGAGCGGTTCTGCTTTATTCCTCTTCCATTAGCTGTTGCTTCCTAAGTTGTGATGCCAGTTAAAAAGACTGATATTTATGCAGGAGTGTATGTACAAGGTCTCCTGAGGATGTCATTTTTGTGGAAATCTGACCTACATCAGAGCTGAGCATTTGTTTATGAGCAGCCTGGCAATGCCCCATGAGGGCCTTGGGCATCTGGCCTGAACCTGCAGTTTTAGAGAAAGCTTAGGAGAGTTGTTTTTGGAGATGAAGGGTAAAGGCAGACAACTTTGTGTCATGTATAAAACCTTGTACCTCAGGGAGAAGGCTTGAGTAAAACCTGGGCTGAGCCAGAGTAGCTGCTTGGGAGGACTGTGTGGGGATGCTGCCCACTCGGGGGTTTGCAGGCAGATAACACATGATACTGCAGCTGGGGTAAAACTCTGCAGTGGACGCACACGCTGGGAACTGATGCATTTCTGTAGGCAAGGCACAAGGTGCAGGGAGCACTTAATCCCTGCTGTAGAAAGGTTTCAGCTATTTCCAATAACAACAGTTCTTTAAATAGGAGCGCTGGCATGCAATCAGGAAATGAGTGTCCTTGCTGAGGACTGGAAGGACATGTTTACTGGGTGAAGTTCAGCCACTGGGTGTTTCCAAGTTCTGAACTGCTGGAGCTGACTGCTGGGAAGTCAAAGTCCCTGTGAGTGTGGAGGTGGAGGACACAGCGTCACAGCTGGCACACTCGGGCTCTGAGCACTTGGAGCTCCCACCAAGAGCTGTAGATGGCTTTTTGCTATGGTTGTTTGGTCTGTTCAGCTCCTGTGCCCACAACCATTGTTCAAACCCACAGACCTCCTCTTGCCAAGGTTGTCCTGACATTGTTTCTCACTACTGCTGGTGCTGCCAGGCTACCTGCTGCACACAGCCACGTGTTTTCCTACGTGCTGGTGAAAGTTCAGCGTTGCACTTTTGCCAACATAAAGAGCCTGCCTGGGTAAACTTTTGCCTGCCGCTTAACACTTGAGCAAGGTTTTCTCTGAACCCAGGGACGATATAAATGTGTAGACATATTGCTGCGTTTTTCAAAGATATTTTGGTTCAGAAGAAGACTTGGCAGATATAGAAGGTAACATTGCTGCTGGGCTATGGACAAGAAAATGAGGTGAGTACTGTTCAACAGCTAAGGTAAATGTGGAGGTGCAGCAAGCAGTATTTTGTTTTTGAAACAATGTAAGTGTTGCAGAGGATGTGTGCCCATTTTCAGCCTGCTCACATGCTGGAGAGGGGCTCTTTTTTTCCCCCTCTTTCTTAGTTCTTCTCCCAATATGTGTTTTTGTGCTAAGAGGATGATAATTCCTTCCCTTTCTGCCTCCATTTTTGCTTTTTTAATACTTAGATTCTGTCTGCTGTTTCTTGCTGTGGGACACCTAAGGTGTTCTGGGTTTTTTTCCTCATGATTTGTGTTTCATATGTTGTATTTGATTGGAAGTGGGATTTTTGAATGCTGCAAGAAAAACATTCTAAAGGGTTGGCACTCTTTAAGTTAATTTTGTGAAGAAGTTACGTGGCTTGTACTGATTGCTGAGTGCTGCCTTCTCCCTCGCTGATTTGAACTTCATGCTAGTTCACCAAAATCCTACTGAAGTAAATGGAAACAACGGAGGAACCTTTTGGTGGTCATCAGAGAATACATGACTAAACTCCAGCACCTGATGTGTGTTACCTCCCCTAAAGGGAGAGCTGCAGTGGACATGCAGCGTGGGGCAGATCCAGTCTCAGGAGCGAGTGGAGGGGATGATCCCTACAACCTTCGCCACGCAGTTCAGTACCAAAAGCACTGAGCATTTTCTGCTTGCTTTTGCTTTTTTCCCCCATTGCTTGGCAATTCTGAAGAAAATGCCTAGAGCATTTTTCAGCATACCTTATATCTAACAGTATGTAGAAAAGACCAGGGACCTCTTTCCAAATAGATTCCTGATCAGCCTCCTTCTTTTTGCTCCGTTGTCTGTTTTCCTGGTCCTGGAAGTGTTAACAGTAATTAGTATGGAGTCTTCATGGAGCACTTTTATTTCAAGTGGCATTTCACAGCAGATGTTTATGGAAGCAGCAGTGTTTTGAGGTGCAGTTTTAATTATTTGTCAGTTCAGCTTGATTTTATTTGAGCCTGTGTATACCTATAAAGGCTGAACAGAGATCTGTCAGTGTTCACAAAATAGGTAGACTTAGAGAGTCAAAAATGTGCAATTGTAAGGGTGATAGTAACAGTTCCGGTAGTCGGGGTAAGGTTTTTTCAGTAGAGATGCTCTGACTCACTGCTTTGGATGGCAAGTATACAATTTAAAATTCTTTTACTTATGACTGCACAACATCTAGCCCCTGAAATAATTACCTGGTCATACCTCACTGCAGATTTTTTTTAAGGGCTCACCTGAGAATATGACATTTTATTAAACGTGGAAAGGGCTATAAATTGCAGTTCCGATGCTGTAATTTAACCTGATACTTTTATCCTATTGTTTCCTTTGGTGTGTCCTTTTCCATTCATTTCCTACCCCTTCTCTCTGAAATCACATTTTTGAGAATTTGGTGTATTTAGTTGAGGATTGATGGATGCCCACACAGGCATTGTCCTTGCATGTGCAGTAAATTTAGTGTGTTCCAGCTGTTTTGTAATTTGTTTTGTAATTTGCAAGACCCTGACCCAAAGTGAGGTCCTGAAAACCTCAGACAGACAAATAGCCTCTCAGTTGGTGATGATTGTGTGATCACACAAGCTCTAACCTGCCAGACTTGTCCCTTGGTGTGTGCAGGGCAGCCACCAGCAGGTCCCCTCTCCTTCCAAGGACAGGACAGCTGGGAGATGGGGTCTCTGGGGATAGAAGCAGGACTATTCACCTCCAAAGGGTGGTGGAGAAGGGGTACTGCAGAGGCACAAATTTTGGGGATGAGGAGAGAAAAGGAAAGTGGGTATTAGATGCCAGCCATAAGCTTCCCTCTACAAACTGGAAAGCATTAGTATGTTGATGTCCACCCATGTTTCAGGTGCTCACCCTTTTGTAAGCTTTGATTACAGGTTGGGGAAAGGAGGAAGAAAAAGGGAACATTATTAAGCAAGGCTTTAATTTGTAGCAGTGGCTTCTATTCCTGTTATTCCTGTGCCTATAGCAGTTTGAAACTTTTAAAAGAAACCTAATTCACGATATCTGCATCTGGCAGTGGTACGGAAGGTGAGCCCATTGCCATGCAGAAGGAATGATGGAATACAGAGCTTTTTTCTGGTGACTGCAGAGCCACCTCAATGGCAAATACCCAAAAGGGGGAAGAAAAAGAGTAACACGGAGGGGAGAAAAGCAGATTGTGTCTAGTGCTGCCTCACTTGCAACTTCAGTGGCAGAGAGAGGCAGGAAGTGCAGTCCTGCCAGAAAGGCTCAGGCTGGCTGAGCAGGGAGGCCAGGCTGTCCCAGCCGTGCTGCAGTTGTGCTGCAAAAACTGCAACCTTGGTAAGCTAAACCAGGCATAAGCAGAAGGTAGAAGGAAATAGAAGGAGGTGGCAAAGTCACAGGAGGATGGATGCTGGGAAAGTTTCCAGCAGCCCAGCATTACATCCCAGGCAAACCTTTCAAGTGGTTTGCCTCCCAGGCTATGACAAATCCCTTGTCTTGGGTCACAAGCTTTGGGAAAAAGCATCTGCTCTGCTGGATCATGAGATGAGGGAGTGACCATGGCTCAAGGCTGTGGCTGGTGGAGAGGAACCAGGACCTAGCAGAGCTCCTTTTGGGGCAGACATGCCCTCTGGCTTTTGGCTACAGACATGCCCTCTGCCCTCCACAGTGGGAGGAAGCTGTTGCTCTTCTCAGCTAGTGTGAGCTACAGCCTGGACTATTGGAGGATGTGGAGCGAGGGCTGGAAGTTTCACTTGCTCTCTGGAAGCTGCTGGATCTGCATGGGTGCACAGCCACAATGGGGAAAGGTAAAGGCCACTGGCTCATGAGGAAGACTAAGGCCCCTTGATTCCTGGTGTGGGCATGGCTCCACAATGACAAAAGCTTGGCTGTTTCACCCCAATTGCTCTCCTGGCACCAGGGTCAAATTAGGGATGTGTGGAGCTGGGTGATGGCTGTAACAGCCCATCCTCTCCTATATTTGTGTTCCTAAACTAATCCTCATTTCCAGCATGTTGGCTCTGGGTAATTGATTTCTGGTCTCTCACATCTCTTACTTTTCAGTCAGCCTTAATTGCCAGGACTGTATTAGCTGATCATTTAGTTTGAACTGACCCAAAAATTTTTTTTCTGCTGACCTTAAAATCTCTCTTGTACAGCAGGGTGACTTAGACTACTCTCCGTTCAGTCAGTTTATAGTGCAGGCTTCAGTGCAGACCATTAATCTTAACTTGGAGTGTTTGGATGACTTATTTAATATTAGGGAAGATACTATATCTACCTATGACCTGTAAGTTAACTGTGAAGTTTTTTGGCAGCTTAGTATTTATGGCCTCCCTAAGAATATGAATTCAGATTGTGTTTGGAACAGGGAAAAGAAAAGCTATTCAAAACCCAGGACATTTACAGGGGATGACAACAGAAGCTACATCATTACTCCATGGCACTACGAAGATGGCATGTACTATGTATTTTCTTCTCCAGAACTTTCTTCACTAGTCAGCAGTGACACAGATAAGTCAACAGCAACAATGAAATACAGCAGTTTTCTGAGGAAAACTAGCCTATTCTTTTTTACTTAAAACCAGAAAAACAGCAAACAAAACAAAGCATATAATGACCATCCCCACTCCCATCTCCCAGCACAAAAAGACTTACACATACAATAAACCTGTTTGAAAGAGTCTGGTTGTAACTGCTATGGGGGTAAAGAGCAAGATTGTTCCCGGAGCTATGAATCCATTTCCTCTTCACTAAGGAGAAGAAACCCACATGTCAACATGTAACAAGAAAAATCTCAGGGGAAATGCTATGCCTTTTGTCTCATTTTCCTTGCCACAGTAGCACATTTTTGTTTGGTTGAAGAAGCAGGATAATTTGTGGAGTATCAGCTCATTGTCAGCAGGCAGCTTCTCAGAGGTAATTATAAGAGAACAGCACTTTGAAGCAATCTCTCATTTGGAGGTGTATATCCCTGTGAGAGTGGCTGCAGCTGTGGCTCCCGCAGTCTTCTCTGGCCATGAGGTATGTTATGGGATCAGTTCTGTTTTGAGGGGTAGGCAGTTCCTACTACTGACCACAAGTGGAAATAGTAATTAGAGTGATACTGGTCATTCTGTTTTAGTGTTTGTAAATGCGGTGTTTGAAATGAGCAAGGGAAAGCAAGCAACTGAAACTATGTCTGCTTGCTTCTGTCCGACAGTCTTCCACTTCAGTTCTGGGGGTGCCACTCCTGAATTTTCTCAATTGATTTTTGTTTTAAGTGTCTTTGTTCCAGTGGCAGAAACAAAAGGCCTTGGATCTTCTTGTTGTGGGAGTGAAATCTGTTGCTTGTTCTTTGCAATAGGGATTTCCCAGACAGTTTAAAAAGGAAACCAAAAAAATCCCTGAATCAAACATAAAAAACCCACCTCTCCAAAAACATGCCTGAAATTTCTGGCCTTTTTTTAAACTGTGAATCCTGCTGTACAGATGCCTGCTGCTCCTGAATGCTGGAGATAAAATGAAACACCTTGTGCTCTCTCTTCGATTGAGTTCAGCACATGTTAAGGGAATCAGAGGGGCAGTATTTTGGCACAGGCACCCCAAACCCTAATACATGCACACACGCTGCCTGATGTTCCATTTCAGGTTATAAACTGGATTACAACATGCCTTCACCCTGTGGGCATTGTCCAGGGAAACCAGGCTGGATCTGCCTGATGCACAGAATGATCTGGCTAAATTATTGCCAAGTGGGAAGTAAAGGATGTATGCAGAATTTGTATTTTTAACAGGAGTTTAGATTACATTTCAATCACACTAAATTATTAATAATACTGTTTAGCTTGTCACTTCAAGAATGGAATAAATATTATATTCTGGAAACTGTGCTTAAAGAGCTTAGGACAACATTTTAAACTTCTAAAATAACTATATCTGTCCTAATTAAGTCAGGGTAGCAAAGAGAGTATTTAAGCCCCACGTGTTTTCTTCTTGATGCAAATGGAGCTTTGTGCTCTTTTATTTGTGGGAAGCTTTTGTTAGCCTCAGTTAGCTGAAATGCTTGCATACGATTTAGTTTTTTCAAAAGAAAAGATACACTGTATTTAGAGATGCAAATACTACCTTGTCTGCAAAACCCACCAGCTGTTATACTGGAAGACAAAGCCTAATTCTATGTTGCTTTACTTCAGTGGTGTCTGTGTATTCACAAGCATCTTTTTAACAGCCTTCTCTGCATAGCTGAAAAATAGCAGGCACCAAATTTCTTTATTTCTTTGGTAACAGCCTAGTAAAATCAGAGTTGATCTGTGAATTTAAAAAAAAATTAAGCAAGTAACTAGATTAACTATGATAATACACCTTTGCATTAATGTTTATAGAAAAGTTGAACAGTTTGCTAGCCTTGATTCTCAAATTCCTTGAATATGAGTTTAGTAATTGCTGCCTTGAATATTTGACTTGAGACTGAGTTGGGTCAAATATATGGCTCTGTAGTAGAAGAAGCTGCTGCTGGTTTGTGTGTCAGTAGCACAGTTTTCTGGAGAGGCTCTTTGCTTCTGCTTTAAACATCTGGAGAGAGACAAAGAGCGTTTGTGGGGTCTTTTGTTGCTTCTGAAAGTTGGAGCAGGGAAGAATCATGTTCCAAGAAATACCCAGTGTTTATCACAACCCTAAATCCTGGGAAAATCGGAGCAGAATCATGAAGTGTTAAACTTTATCTTCTTTATAAACGAAAGTGCTTTCGTTTTATCTCTGGCAACTGTCCTGGTAATGGATGTTACGTAATATTTACTCTCTCCTTCGGGGTTAAATCCTCTTTCCGATTTGTGAGTAATATTTGCATATGTATTTCTTAGCTGCATTGACATGCCAGATGCACAGTGGTAGCTGTCTCCGCCTGCTAATCCTGTAATAACATTCTGGTGACCAAATTCAATGGCCCTGCGCGGAGCCTCGGAACAGCTGATTGCTGAGTAGAGAGGAAAAAAAAAATAACCCAGCGAATCTGGTTGCAGCTCTCTGCTGCATCCCCATCCCACAATCCCTTGCACCATTTGCTGCAGTCTTTCTACACAGGCTGAGTGAGAAAAAGATGTGCTAAATAAAGATTGATTGGTTTGAATCCTGAAGGGGTCTCCCACTTGTAAATGACCCAGGGAGGAAAAAAAAATTCATGACGACTTCACTGGGCCTCCTCTTATTCTTCCATTTTTCTTTCCACCTGTCCTCTTCATGGAATGGAGCGTTATTCCTTAGAGCACAAAATCTCTTGTGCATCTAATAATGACTGTGCTGTGATAGGGATTCCTTAACAGTTTTATGCGCAAGGCTTGAAATATTAACATATGATGGTTTGTTCGTTTGGATTACTGCGGAACTGCAGCTCCGTCCCTGCAAGGATTTTATCCTCAGCACTGCACTGATTAAGCTATTTTTCTACAAAGATGGGTAGGTCTGAAATGCTCAAGTTTGCTCAGTGTTATTCCTGGTGGCTGCTGCTGGGTTGCTCCTGTTTTGGCCCTCGATCGCTCATTACGTTTCTGCATGCTGTAAGAATGAAGAGGGTTGCTGTGTTTTAAACAAGGCACTAAGCTGCTTGCAAGAGTGGGAGAGAAAGGAATGCAAATTTAGCTTATCAAGCCTTTTACACAAGTCGACTGCGTGGCGGTTCTGATAATTAATTTGCTCAGTGTGTTCTAATCAGCTAATCTGGGGGCTGCTGCTAGAAATGGCTTGAATCTGCTCTTTATTCCTACAGGCTGTGGACAGGTGATCTATCTGTTTTAAGGACTTTTAAGCCTCAGCTCCCCCAGTCCTTGAAGCAACATTATTGAGGTTCCCCACCCTTTCTTATGGCTCTGGAGGCCTAACTGTTCCTTTGGAAACGTTGCCATTGGAAACCTATTCATTCATAGTACATGAATAGACCCTCTAGGTTGTGAATACCATTGATAAGAAGAGGATGAACAAGCTGCAAGCAATTTGTTCTCCTCGGGCTGTGCTTTCAGGCTAGTTGCAGCTCCGGCTGGGTGGATTTCAGAGACAGCAGTGTATCAGCAACACAGAATTCTACTCTATTAGGAATAAAATCCTGTGAAGTGAACAGTTACTTGATTCTCCAGTGTCTCTTCTTGGCTGGGAAACTAATAGAGAATTTTCAGGAAATCCAAAGCTCATTTGAGGATACCTGTAGAAAGGGCGCATTTTTCTATTACATGTCTCTATTTATCTGAAACAACTCTTCTGGGACTGTTGTTTGCTATACCTAACGTGATTTTTTATTTACCCCCTTTTCTCGTGCTATAGGAAGTTCCTTTCATATGGGTGGGGCTGCACCCTGGCTTTCGTTCCTGAAGGCATGCATGCATAGCGGGGCAAAGCTTTCCACTAGCTTAGAGACCATTGTTTGCTCCTTTCTTTGCTGTCTAGTGTATTTTAAATGAAAATCGATGGTTGTATCTCTAAGCAGAAGGAAAAAGAGTAATGCTGTTTCTGGGGTGGCTGGGAAGATAGCGATCCTTGAGCCTCAAAAAAGCAACAAAGGGTGTACATTTCAGAACCCTTTACTGCACTCGGTTTAGCAAACCCGAACTTGGTTTTGAGTGTGTGTGTATGTTACAGATAAATGGGTGGGGGGGTTATGTCTTGTTTGGTCCGATGTTTCCTAGTCCTTTGGCTTTGCGTTAAATTACCAAGTGTAACTATATGGAGAAGTGATATCCTTGTTTTCGAAGCTCATGCTTCAGCTGCTCCTTTTTGATTGTGAGACATAATGAACCTCTGAAAAGCGCTCTGGCAGTTTTTGAGCTCAGAAGATGCTACTAAAAAAACCTCAACATTTTTCTTGTAAAAGTAGTATTGTTTTGCAAAATTTCCCCCTATTAATACATTTAAAACCTATGTTGCTGCAAGCACAGCAGTAAATCAGAAAAAATACTGCCTGGTGAAATTCAAAAACATTGTCTAAAATCTCCAGATTTTCTTCAAATAGTCTTTGATTGTACAGTTGCTTTCATTGAGTAAATGAGCAAAATCATCCTTCTCGTAGCTACATCACATTCATCAAAATTACATCAAAGGTGGAGTTGCCTTAGAGAGGCTGCAGAATCCTGCAAATCCCATACTTGAAAGATTTTTTTTAAAGGGACCATTTGTGTAAGAAGTTGTTGTACCAGGTAGTGGCCAAAGCGTGAAATGTACAGATGAAATTCTGTTTCCAGGTGCATGTTTTAAATCTGATTTATGTGAGCACAGGGGATAAATGACAGTCATGGCCTGCTGCATTTCAGACAAAACATAGAATATTTAAAGCACTTATTTCTGAATCATTAATGGTTTCTTTCATTGACAAAGCTTAAAGTGTGAGCATTTGAAAAATAGAGTGGTTGGCATGAGATTTGTGTATGAAATGCTAAGAATTACTTGATTTTGCAATGACATCAGGGGAATGTGAAAAAGTAAGATGAAAACCAGATGAAATCAATATTATTTTTTTTCAGGCAGCAGCAGATTTTCTTGTGTGAGCACTATTTGCTGGTGTAGCTCTACTTGATAAGGGAAAGATGAAATACAAAAATTACCTGGTTGCTAGAGAACTTTCTTCTGTTAAATGACAGGCAGCATTCACTGGAGACCTGTTCTTTCATATCTTAAGTACAGCTTTTTCCAGTAGTTTGTGTTCAGTCTGTAACAAAAAAATTATACTGCTTGTGTGTCCAATTTGGAAACCGTGCTTTTGATAAGAAATCCTCCTGCTTCTGATTATCTTCCCTGTTTTGTTTGGGTCCCTGCCCCTAATGTTTGGGGAGGGAGAGTGGGAGGTAAACACAGCTGTGTAAGTGGTGAAATGAATTTTCCTTTTGAAACACGTCGCTGATGTTCTGTGTGTTACGCTGCCAAATGTATGAATACGTTAATGGGTATTTGATTGTCTGGTCTTTCTGCTTCGTTTTGTAAAAGCCAGATATTTTGGTTCCACTTCTTGTAAAGCCACCTTTAACTCAAGCTTTTTAAAAGTAACATGGTTTGCTAATTGATCTCCTAAGGTTTATTTTGTGTGATTTATGGCATTTAAATAGGAAAAAAAAATTTGTGTTTATGTAATAATCACATTTTATCTTACTATGGGGAAAGAAATTTAAAAAAAATATTTAAAAAGATGAAAAAGACATGCAAATATTATCAATCCTGAAATCATGCATTTTTGAGTCATGAACAAACACGATATTTTATGAGTATTAGAGCAATTTTTATCATTGCACTTTCCCCTTCCTTGGAAAAAAAAGGAAACAAAAGGGCCTGCCATAAGTGTTTTCCATCAAATTAAATGTCAGTTACTGCTGTTGGGTGAATTTGAACTGTGAATAACTTTATGCTGCTGTATTTGCTAACACAGAGGCGATGCCCCAGGAACCTGTTATCAGGGAAGTCAGCGCAGCTGACTTATGATCCATAATCACTGTCATTATCCTAGAAATAGCCCCTTGCTCAATGCAGTAAGTGAAACATACCGGTATGGCTAAATGCACAGCTCAGGAAGAACAGCATGGGTTCAGCTCTGACGGATTAGTGTGCCATTCATTCAAGCACAGGAAGAAGACCTAATGTAACACTAACTGCTACACAGGTCACACAAATCATTGTGGAATTGAGTGACCTTTGAATGAGCATGATCAGCAGAGGGCTTGTTGTTTCTGTCTCGGAAAGCCTGAACTGCCCTCAAGCTAGATCTCAAATTGTCTGAAATGGGTGACTAAAAAGGGGTAGGAATTGTTTAGGAAGAAGTTAGACCCCTCAGGAGTGTACCTGCAGAGAAGAAGCCCAGCTGGGCTTGCAGCTCACAGAGGAGAGGAGCCCCTGTTCCGCTGTGGGTGCGGGAGGTCTGGCAGAGCTCCGTGCTGCGACAGAGTCACGCCTGCGCCTCCCGGCACTTCAGCCTGCTAGAAATGCTGATGGAGAGGAGTTCTTGCTGGGCCACCCTGTCAGGGACTCTGCTTGCCAGGTTTTCCTAAACTATTTTAGCAGGCAGTTTACTTTTTTCTGTCGTTGCTTCCTTCCTTTTCCTTCTCCCTTCTCCTTTCACATATTAATTCTGTTGGCTATAATCTGTATCTCAAGCTGAAAAGAACCTACGTTTTTCTCTCCCTGTGCCTTCTTCCAGGACAGGAGGTGTTCCAAGCCTGCTGCCATCCCTTTAACCTGCAATTTTAATTCTAACAGTTAGTGGACTTTTTTTCTTAGCTTTTTATTTCATGCTTTATATGCCAGGTTGTGAAGAATCCTCAGTCCTAGAAACGTGATTCTTACTACTAGTTCTGCCTAGAATGACATTTTTCTTGCGTTTATTATTTGGATGTGCTTCATGTATCCTTCACCCTACCGTTGCTCATTCTCAGCGGCTATCAGTTGCCTCTTCTTTGCTCTGTTCCTTTTATCGTGAGGATTTTCATTTTGCCTACCTCATCCCTATTGGTGATGCAGAATTTGAGCATTCCCTTCCCAGGGGCTGGCTGGTTCTGGAGCTTCCTTCTTGGGGGCTTCCTGCAGTCAAAATCGACCACATTTTTGGCAATACCAGCACCGACAAGGGAAAAAAATGGTTAGGTGAACCATTTTCAAACTCTGTCTGTGATGCAGCCATTTGACTGGCTGGTGCAGTTCCAGTTAGAGCATTTTGCCAGCGGTACTGTAGATGTAAGAAATCCGATGTTTGTTAGCACTGGCTGAACCTACTGGCGCAAGAACATTTTTGTCATGGGATTTCTTTAAAACCAGACAGCCCCGTAACTCTTTCAGTCCAGAGGCAGCATGCCTTTCCAGAATGCTCAGACAGAGGTGTTGTAGATGTTGCTGATTGTTTCCCTGGCTCTCATCAGTGATGAACCACATTAGAAGTTTAATTCTTTCATGTTTTGGTTTTACATGGAAATATGAGTTCCTGCATAAGGATAAAACATGAGTGAATTAGTCAATGATTTTGTTATTTCATGGAGTTTATAAGCCATTTTTCTTCTTTTCTTCTTTTCCCCACCCCGCTCCAGCAGTGTGCAGGGTAGAAGGGAACAGGACCCATATGTCAGTGGTCTAGGATGGCCAGTGAAGGCTCCAACATCCCAAGTCCTGTGGTCCGTCAGATTGACAAGCAGTTTCTGATTTGCAGCATATGCCTGGACCGTTACAAGAACCCCAAAGTACTTCCCTGCCTGCACACTTTCTGTGAGAGGTAAGTCCTTTCCTCATGCTGGTAACTCAGTATTTTGTGTCATGCAGCAAGCACAGGACAAGGCATCCTTTAGTGGACAGGGACTTTTCCCTTTACTTGTAAATGTTGTGTTAAGGCATGATAAAGTCTGGGAAGGCTGGAGAGGCAGGGATGTAGAAAAACACATTTGTGGCAGGCAGGAAGAAGACAGCAGTGGCATATTTGGAATACACTCCCTTTATGCAAGAGTAAACAAAAAGTAAATCCAATTAAGCTAATGAATACAGTTACTACAGTGTGAAAGGTGATGATAGCCAGAATTTGGACCTCAGTTTAATGGTCTCAAATTTATTCTGATTATCGTATAATTAGAAACAATAAAAAAACACTTCTTTGTTGATTTACTAAGCCAATAAGTAATTATCCCATCCTTTAATGTCCAAGGGTTAGACATAATATATACATTATTAATAACCTGTGATTAAATGTCTTCATTATTCTGCGGTTTGGTTGACTGATGTGGGAAAACTCTCTGGAAAGAGATGTGATAAACCAGCAGCCTGCCTTTTACTGTATTCAGCTGAATGAACTGAATATGCTTGATGATATTTAAATGTTGCATTGTCCATCAAATTGTGGAGAAAATACAGCATCTGTAGAAAAGTTAGCTGAAGAATTAGTGGTTAGAGTTCTTAATCTGTTGATGGGATGCAACTCTGGATTGTATATTGAATGGCAGGAGAATTTTTATAAATGGTATGTGGTGTAAGCACTTCTTTAATTTAGGAGATTTCCACCTCTTAGCAAGAATTGTGGTGTGAATCTCTAACTTTGCACAGGGTGAAAGAAAAATTATGGATCTCTGACTGTGTCAGATGAACTGGTCTTTTGTAGAAGAATAGGAAATCCCAGCAATAAAAAAGGCAGCACTGAAACTCTTACTGAAGTTAGTGAGACAAGATTTTCACCACCATGCGTTAAGTTTCCTGACTTCTGTTCATGTGTAAAACTTAAGGTCAGCTTCTGGTTTTCACTGTAATCCTCTTAGGCTGATTTGGTTATGGAGAGGCTGGAAGAACTCTTCCAGTGCAGTGCTGATGTACAAAGCCTAAGATCTCCTTTCACGGAGCCCTTACTGAGGGGTCGGAAGGAGGGCTGACAGGGGAAGATGAAGAGTCGTGCAACCAAAGCCCTTGGAAAAGGATTGGAGCTGTGTGAGGCCACGCTTTCTCAGCTGGCACCTCATGAGGAATTTAGAGTAGCACTGCTCCCCTTAAGAATTGCATTCTGCAGAGCTTTTTTTGGTTACAGGACCATACTGAATATAGGATATTGCATGCAGCTATATGTTGCATGCCCAGCAGGTGTTAACTTCATTTTCAAGGCCAAAAGCGGCATTAAGTCTCACCTAGGCCAGCCTGCTGCATATTGTGCATATTGTTGGTTGCTGAACTTTTGTGTTAGATTTATACTCTGTTAAATTTATTTTTTCTGAAAAACCTCAACACCACCCCCAGTCAAATACAAATAAAAATTTCCTCCAAAACTCCCCTTAACATAAATTGTGATTAGCTAGCAGGTAGTTTCCTATGTTGTAAAGAAATCTCTGTTGATTTTGGCTAGCTGCCAACTAACTTTCCTAATTGAAGTAAATGAAAAAAATTCATTTGGTTTCATTTGGACCGTGTTTTACCTCTGAAACACTAAACCCACAAATACAAGTTATTAAAGGAGATTCTATTGGAAAGACAAGGGTCAACCACCGGTCAGTCAGTTAAAGGCACAGGCTCAAATACTTGATGCAACTTCATGTCTGTCAGACTTTATCTGATAGTTTATAATTTTTACTGTCCTGTGAGCAGGATGCAGTAGGTGTCATGATCAACTGCATGAATATCTCAAAAAAAGGCATATAACTCTTTTAATGATGTCTGCTTGTTGAACCTTTTTTTCATGTGGCAGAATAAAAAAAGGTTTGAAAAAAAAATATATTCTCCATAACCACTTTTGCTTCAGAAGCCTGTTTGATGTATTTTTCCAAGTAGGGGTAGCACTTGGAAACTAGCTCTTTAACTGATGAAAGGGGTTTTTTACCCTCTTTGATGATACTTTTCCTTTCTTTCTCCTTCCATCTTCCTTCCCCATAGGTGTTTACAGAATTACATTCCAGCCCATAGCTTAACCCTTTCTTGCCCCGTGTGCCGCCAGACCTCCATTCTGCCAGAGAAAGGGGTTTCTGCACTCCAGAACAACTTCTTTATAACCAACCTGATGGATGTCCTGCAGCGAACGCCAGACAACAGCATTGAGGAGTCCTCCATTTTGGAGACTGTCACTGCTGTTGCTGCAGGCAAACCGCTCTCCTGCCCCAATCATGATGGAAATGTAAGTGAGACGGCCTCCTGTGCTATGTACAGGTATTGATATGTGCTGACTTGTCTGGGTTTCATGGATACGTTTTTCTAAAGAGATAGCAGGGGAAGTAGAATCACACTATTTCTTTGATTTTGTATCAGCAAAAGACAAGTGATTCTTCAAATTGACTCAAGTGCTCTTAGTGGAACATCATGAAGTAGTCAGGATATTATTTCACCTTACCAATTATCTGGGATGATACTGTCTTTTGGCACATTTGGTCAAAATTATTATCCTACAAGTACTGAACATTGTGCCCTTACTCCTTTGGATTGGGTTTCCCTAGCCCTCATGCTTGTAGCATCAACTATTGCTGTGGGGACCTGTGTGTTTGTTTAGGCAGTATGTGACAAGGACCTTATGAGTTTGACTGACCTGCACACTGGGGCAGGATCGAACGGTATGTGAACATATTAACATAGAGCCAGATAAAAGTGAGTCCTGTCTTAGGATGCTTTGGATCAGCACAGGCTGGAAACAGAGAGCTTCTGTTTATCTGAAGTGTTTTGTGGGTCTCTCATATCAGTCCTTGGAGGCTGCTTTGTTTTACTACTCTTTTTACCTAGCATGTCCCCACATACATCCACAAATCGTATCATTGGCAAGTTCCCCCACTGAGTAAATATTCACAGATTACTGCAAGAACAGCTCTAACTCTGCTTACTTCACAGTTTTCAGTGTTAACGTGTGTAACTTCATGGTAGGCATATGAGCTCCTGACTCATAGCCAAGCTTATGCAAATGTGTAAGTAGACCACGTTGCAAAACTCAGAGATGTTATGTTGTAAACTGGATGTTGTGCTTCTATGCAAGCCAAGAAGTATGTGTCAGTAGTTTAGGACAACTTTCTGGGGACTGTTTTATTTGATACTCAGTGTAGGTACATTGGTTGTATAGGAGTTATTCAGCTGATAGGTAATGATTACTGTAACAGAGGAAGAGCTCAGTTCTGTCTCTGTTGGAATTAGGTGGACTTGTAGAACTGATGCTGTACACTCTGATTAATGAATAACCGGTGTAACTTTTTTTAATGTGTACTATACCTCTGTGTGTGGACTGGTTACTGATTAATGCATTCCTGGTTTTGTTTGCAGTTTATTTACTCTCTTTAAAATGAATCATAGTTTTTTCTGACATAGCCGTTCTGATAGGAGCCATTTGATTGTGAAATGCAGAAAAAAGTCAAAATTAAGGCATTACTTGTTTTGTATTTTAAATTATCAGCTGATTATTCTTTCGGTGTGTTTAAAAAAACCTGACTTGAGTACAGTCAAAAATTTGCTACCTTATACCTCTCTGACAACTCCTTTATAGGGAAAGGTACATTTGTAAGTCCTCTAAACTTATTGGGTCGCCTTGAAACATAACATGTCTTTTACGATGCTGAGTGGTGTGTGATGGGAACATCCTCTCGCTTCAGTAAGTATCTTGGGAGGGTTGGGGATAGCCTGAGGATGACTCCAGTTTAAAGCTTTGTGAAGCTAAGAAATGAAAAGCTAAGCGCACACATTAGTCCTTGTGATGGGAGGAGCTGAGGTAAGATTTGGGGAGAGCTGCTTGAGGCTGGCCAGGTGGGTTTGGCTGGAAGGGTGTGTAGAGCAAGGTGCTGGCCACCTTAGGCCTCCCTGAGGAAATAGGATTGTGCTGGCTTCATAGGTTCAGAACAAAAGAGCACTGTGTGACAAGTAGGTTAGTTATTAGGAAATATCTAAAAATCTTCACCCAGAACATCTTCCCTGGAATCTGGGGAAGCGGTCACAGCACCAAGGCTGCCAGAGTTCAAGAAGCATTTTGACAAATGCTTTCAAGAACATGGTGTGACTCTTGGGGTGGTTCTGTGCCGGGCCAGGAGCTGAACTTTAGTGATCCTTGTAGGTCCCTTCCAGCTCAGGGTATTCTATGATTCTAAGTGCCTGGCTACTCATAACTTTACTGGGGGCTTCAGGAAGTGAAAAAGGATTGAGCTGGCAGCTGGAGGAGAATGCCTTTACAGAACCAGCAGTCATTCTGCACTAATCCACCCTCCATTAATTTTTACATATTGCTTGGGGTAGGGTCAGACCCATTGTATTTTTACTATTTGCACCAACTATATTTATTTTAAATATTACCACTTTTTCTTCATATTAGCTTGGAAATAAGTTTCTGTTTAAACAAGGTTTTTTTGATCATTTCAGCCATCCTGGATTTAAACCTCTCTGATTAAAATGAGATAGAAACTGATGCAGAGATACTTTCTCATTTGCTTCCCTGTCAGCTTGTAACTTAGCCTTCCTCAGGCCATGCAGATTAGATACTTTCCCTTCCCAGTGGGTCCCCTATTCCCATCACTCATATTTTCCATATGTGTATATGTTTACCTTATTCCTTCTGTGCACATCCTCTCGTCCTCTGTTGTGGCATCTGTGTTCTGTGTGTTCTTATGAAAAATGAAACTCAGCGTGTACTATCTTAATGTGAAAGATGGTTACCTGTGCCTGAACTATAAAAAATGCTTTCTCGTTTTGACACAACACCGGAGCACAAATATATGTTCTTGTTAAATCAGAGTAATAATATGGAACTTTTGAACATACCAGAAAATTCTTATCTTCTGCCTACACATTAAAATAAGATTGGCTTTATTCTCAGCTGCTAAACACATGCAGCTCTTGTTGTATATAAAAGCATTCTGGATTGAAAACATTGATCTACAATAATTTAGGGGCAGGTACAGCAGCCAGGGCAGGGAAGGCTATGAAATTCTAACTCCATTGTATGTAATGAGTGGTGTAGCCTCTTTGCAGTCACCCGTTCTGAAATGTCTATACTTGGATTTTCTTTGAATTTGAACTGAAAACCAGCTCAGAGTCGAGGATCCATGTTTTTACAGTGTAGAAGGTGGGGCAATGTATTTTCTGCCTCTAGAGTGTAATGAGAGAGGATACACAGTATTAAATTAAACACTTTTAACAAGAGAGAATGCCTTATCTCTGACTAGCTTTTTCTCAAAAGATCATAGCATAGCTTGGCAATTTGACAGGCATAAGATCTTGTTTAGGAAAACATTTCCTGAACTTGTGGAGGTGTTGCTTGCTACCTGTATGCTTCTCTTAGAAAAATAAATAATCATCTATCCTTGATGTTCTAATGAAGTGACTTCATACCTTTTAAACCCTTATTTTTTCTCCTCACCTCTGTATTTCCCATTGTGTCACTTACTCTTGTATCCCATTAAAGTGTAATCTATGGGTAAGGCAAAAACTGTGACTAGGGAGGAAAAAAACCCACATTCTAAAGTTTATCAGGTATCTCAGAGGTACCCTCAGGTAATTCAAACTTAGATTCTTCTGAAAGCCAAAACATACAAAGCTAAGGTACACACTAGCCTTGGGACACAGGAATTAAGTGTGTGTGTGTGACATGAGGAAGGTGGGTGGCAAAGAGCTGACTCATCCTTTTTCTGTAGACTGCTCTTTTAATTCAAACAAATAGAAAGCAAAGGATGAGCAATGTGATTTTTCACATGTGACTTTAGAGAAGAGGGGCTGGTGATTAGTGAGAGCTTTTTCCTCAAGACCTGAACTTTGAAGGGCTGGAATTAGTGTGTCTTGGCTTTGTGAAATCTAGTTCAGAGGTACTTGCACTTAAAAGTTTCTGTAAATTCACTTGAATTACAGTAGTGAAGATGTACATGGGTCTCTAGTTACATCATTGTGCCAAAATATGTTGGTCTGGTTTAAGGTGGGAATTAGTGGATGGGATTTCAGAACCAGTGGGTTCTGAAATTCACACTTCATTACAGCTGATGGGAATGTTCTTATTGAATTTGGTGGAAATACAGCTGAAGCCAGTGCTGGATGCTATAGTATATCCTGCCCAAGAGCTCTCTTGAATTTGGAAAGGAGAGGTTCAGGCAAATGTCATTTTCTGAGATGTTTTGTAAGAAAAACCTGTCATAATGAAAAATTTTCTGGGAGTGTCACAAAATGTGATGCCCACGTTGGGCATGGAGGGGAGAGATGAAAAGCTAGTAATACATGTCTGTGTGTAGTTAGAAATTAGTCTTGCCTGATTAAGAGATGCTAGAAGAAAATCTTAGGAAATCAGCCTATCTAGAGAGTTGAAGCCTGAATTGTGTTAATATTAGGTTTTCCTTCTCCTTCATCTATGCACAATACAAAAATTATAGTGGAAAAGGAAAGCTGCTTCTCTCAAAACATTTTGAATTTGAGGCAGAGACAACTATTTCTATGCAGAGATACACATTAGGTCTTTGTGATCTGTTTGCTGTTATCATTTGAGCTTATGTGTTTCTCTGATGTTTGAATAAAGAAGAAGAAAGTTGTTTAGGCTGAACAACATTTATGCCTATGAGATGCTTCTTTTTTTATATACATGGCTGCAAATATAATGATGTTTATTATGGGGTATTCAACAGAAAACAGAAATACTAAATTATTTTAATCACTGTATCCAAAGATAAAAATACTGAGTAAATAAAGGGCTTGTTGAAATATCTTGAACCTAAGCATTAAATTACTAAGAGGCAGAAAGATTCATTTTGGATGCTTATTCAAAAGAAATTAATTTTTTCTATTTGACCATATAAGAAAATTTCAGAGTTTCCTAATAAAATATTCTTCCTTTTGGCTGTTTCTGATTGCAGACTTCTGAAGCCTTTGAAAAGAACTTAAATCCTAAACTCTGTTTAACTCCTTTCCTCTGTGCACTGTAAGAATGCATCATATCACAGTGCCTACCAAAGTAACTATCAGGCCTTGGAGGATGTACTGAAATGAGACTGCTAAATTCACAGTGACTGGAGTAGTGTTCGTGGGGGTTGACATTGTTTAGAAGGTCTACTTTTTTTTCTCTTGCTGATCTATTTGATGTTACACAGGTTATTTGGAGCAACTTTTAAATTTTCTCTGAAGTGGCTTACATGAGTGGCTGACAAATGACTAAACCCTCATTGCATGTGAATCCTGTATCTTGTGAATTGAGATAAGAGAGAAGAATGGGAATAAGATGGAAAGGAGCTTATCAGAGGAAAATCCCTGTTAATGCTAATAGCCACGTGCAAATCATGGTTCTTGCTTCCCCCTCCTTAATTCTCAAGATGCCTCGGAGCAGCCAGCTATTTTGCCCAGCGCTGTTACAAATCCCTCTGCTCACCTGAAAACAGCTGGTTCTACACAACCATCTCATCAACCAACAACTCCAGCACAACCATCTTTGTGCAAGATGTCTGAGTGCCAGAAGCATCAGCTGAATTATTCAAGATTCTGATGCTATGCTCTGAATGCAAAAGAGCTGCCAATGTCTTGCTTTGAAGCATATACTACGTATTTCCTTATATCCTTTTTAATAAGCCTAAAACACTTTGTGCCCAAGGACTTCCTAGCTGTAAAAGAAAGTCTCATGCCGAATTTCCATATATGTGCATTATTTTGACTAATATATGATTTTGGGGACAGCACTTGTTTCTTTCCCTTCATGAATATATGCAGAATTTGGGGTATCTATTACATGTAAAGATCTATTTTTATCTCTAAAGAGCATCTTGCTGGGTACTTCACAGGTTGGAACAATCTCCTTCTCTTTCAAGTGTAGATCAGCACTCCTATTACAATCTCAGATATGAGGTTTTAATGGTTTTAAGGGATTAGTAATGGGATATGGAGGGTTTTCCCTGCAGCACATTGGTTCAACTAGGGTGCTTTCCTCTAACAAATAAACATGCTGTTTGGTGATTTCCATTGAGTTTGTGTTCCAAGGCTGGCCTTGTTCCAAAAAACAGCCTAGGTTTACGCTTTCTTAGCAGACCCTATGGGAAGACTAAGGATTGAGTTAGTGAGGGTAGTTGAATGTCTGGTTTTTTGAGTTGTTTCATGGAGTACGTAAGAGACACCCCAAAACTTACTATTACACAGTATAAAGATGATGTTAGCACCAGCAGTGAATTTCAGCATTGTTCACAGGCTGCTGTTCTGACACTTTATGATAGAAGAATATGCTTTTAAAGGAGCATTTTGATATAAAATATGTAAGAGTAACAGCCATCTTTTAGGCAGTAAATTATTGGTGCATAAGAAAACAGAACCTTTGTCTCAGAGCTTGGCTAATAAACGAGTTCAAGACTCAGTAAGATGTGCTTTGAGTTATGTTACTGCTGCCATGTTTGAGTGTAAAGTTGTGCACTTTTCCAGGTGATGGAGTTTTACTGCCAGTCCTGTGAGACAGCCATGTGCCGGGAGTGCACAGAGGGAGAGCACGCAGAGCATCCCACGGTACCACTCAAGGATGTGGTGGAGCAACACAAGGCTTCCCTCCAAGTCCAATTGGATGCTGTCAACAAAAGGTATGGAAACTCCACTGACTATTTTCCATTTTTAGTTTTATCACTGGCTTCCTATGCTAACTGGGGTAGATGTTTAAATGTGCTGGTGCCATGGGTGACCTAGGAAACAGGGATAGTGCAGCTAGCATAAGGACAAAAAATCCATTGAGTGGGATGTACTGAGGGATTAGTGAAAAGAACAAAAGATTCCTATCTGTCTTTCACAAAACAGAGGCCATTAGAAATGCAGGTGTCTTTCAAAGAAGGGGCATAAAATGCTAAGGAAGAAACTACTATCCAGTCATTAATTTAATGATAGCTAAATATCAATAATTTAATAAATAAATAAATATTACTGGGTGTTAAAAAGACTGGTACAAACACTATGGTGGCAAAAAGGCTTAAAAAAAGGGAAAAAGTGGGGTAGATGTAGTTATACATCTTCGTGAGTAGATATACAGCATAAAGGACAGAGGATCCAAGGCCTCATTGTTGGTAATGTCTAAAGTCTAATGGATTTGCACAGGGGAGGACTTTGGCTTACCCTTATTTTATCAGACCAGACCCACTGTGTGGTTATAAAAGGATTGAACTCACTTCTGGGAAATGACCAAATTTAAAGACAGCCTGCTGATGAGAGGATTTAATCAAAAGATACCAGGGCAAGGTCCAATGTTTAATGACTTTTGAAACAGCAATCTTTGTAATTTAATTCTTCCCTCAGGCTTCCAGAGATTGACTCAGCACTTCATTTTATATCTGAAATCATACACCAGTTAACCAACCAAAAAGCTAGCATCGTAGATGACATTCATTCCACTTTTGATGAACTCCAGAAGACTTTAAATGTGCGAAAGAGCGTGCTGCTCATGGAGCTGGAAGTGAATTATGGCCTTAAACACAAAGTAAGATGCATGTTTTGTTTCAATGAAAAGCTGCTAATTTAATCAGCCAGTTTTTACAAATGGTGCAGGACGCCAGTTTGACAAATTGTGTCTGAGATCCAGAGAACTTTTTTTTTCCTGAAATCAATTGCTGCAGAGCCTCACTTGTGGGTGCCCAGCCTTATAAGATGAGCATGAAGATACACGCCAAACAATTTGTCCTGAAGAACTGAGTAAGGCTGCCTCTTTTGCTTCAAAGCACTGTTTTCCTTTCTAGTGCTTGGTAACATATTTCATGTTAAATGTCACCTTTTGGAATACAAAAAGATTGGAGGGACATCATCACTTTCTTAAGGGAATGCAGCGAGTAATAGATTGCAGAGCTGTATTCACTCTTTTACTTCGTATTTGGATGATTGAATCTGAGGGTTTCCCCTTATATTGTAGACTAAGCTTCAGAGGAAGAAAACAGAAACCTGTACTTTTACAAAGCAAAGGCTGTAGCTTGGTGGGTAGAGATTTTATTGAGGATTATTAGGTCTGAATCAGGAAAATGAAAGAATTTAGACCTTATTTTCTGGGCATCAGCTCTCTGCTTTATAAAGAAATATTTCTTCCCTGAAAGTAGCCTTTAAAACGAAACAGCATCAACAACTGGAGTTTCGAGAGTGCCATTAGTGAGCAGCTTGAACATCTCCAGGTGTCTGAAGTGGAGGAATGCTACATTCCTGGATCTAGAATAGGCTTGAAAACATCATTAGAAAGGTGCTGAACTGCTGAGCCCGTGGAAATGGAGGAATTCTAACATGTGTTGGGCTACACTGTATGCTGGAAGAGAGATTAGGCTTTGTTGGCTGCAGAGAGAGCCTCGTTCTCTCTTTCAGCATACAGTGTAGCCCAACAATTCCCCCGTTTGTTTTTATTAACATACTTTTGCTTATAGCATTAGCAGCTACTTGTCATAGATAGTGCAGCAAAGGTAACTAAAACAAAGCATCAGGATAAAATGAAGGTATTGAAGAGATCAGATCCTTTGTAGAGGATCCAAGTTGTATAGATCTAGTGCTTACAACTGCCCATCAAGCATAACACAATCGCCTAAAAAAAACCATGTGCACAAGATATGTACTTTTAGGAACGTAGGGAGCCCGAAACCATTGGGGCACAGAATTTAGTCATCTTCATAGCTAAGCAGCAGCTTAGAGAAGTTTTAGCATTAATAATTTGGACTTAGATCCCCCGTTCATCTAAATGTATTCACGATGTCACAATGTATTCAAGATGTCACACTTACTTCCATAGTAAGTAAATATACTGTGTGTGTGTACAAAGTCTACACAAAGTAGAATATGATGTTAAATTATATTACTGTTGTTTAAAGAGATTTAAAATAATTTAATCATTAAAAATAAAAATAATTTAAAATAAAATAAAAATAAAATAATTTAATAACTTTGAGTATTAGAGAATCAAATTTTTATGAAGTTGCACATAAGCAGTAAAAGAGGCATCTACCCTGTTTGTATAAAAAAACCCTAATTGAAATTGGATTTTAATTTTGAATGCACAGCAGCCCTGCAAAATAAGTCAAGCCCAAATCATCAATTATTCTGATCATGTGCTTTTAAAAAATGTAACAATAAAAGGGCTACACCTTACTAAAAAAAAGTTGGCAATTCAGTTTGTTGTCCAATAGACTGAAAGAGTGTAAGATGTAAAATACTCTATGTACATTTAAAATATTATTTATGTTAAGATTTAATATTTTCCATTTTTGTAATGAAAGAAAACTGTCTTAAGAAAGTATTGATTTTAAAACATAGCTGCAAATTTCTTTCTTTTAGTTTGTGGCCTGTTATCTGAAGCATATGGGGTTTTGTCATCCTGGCACCTTATTAGTTGTGCTCTCTCTTTAACTACTTATGTCCTTGAATAAAGACCAAACAGGTTAGAAATGCCTTGCATTGTATCCTGAGAAGTTTCTGTATGCCTAGAAAAGCAGATGACTTGAAATTTCAATGTAGCCTTGAAGTCTGTTCATTCTGTTTTGATTGCAAAAGATTTTGTGTTGTCATTGCCTTCCTATGTCAGTAACACGTGAGCCTGGATTTTCTCCAGTGGGTGAAAAGATTAAAGCTTTGGAAAATTCAGAAAAAAATGCCTTTGCAATCCAGTGTCAGTACATAGTGTGTCTCAGCAAGGAAAGAGTCTTTCACAGCAATAAATACATCCAGTCTCTAAGTTTACTTTACATCAATTGAAATGTTTCAAAAATATTTACTTTACAGTGATGGTCAACAGAATAACTTCTGTAATCCACAGTCATGTCTGTGGCCTGGTTCTTCTCTGTAGGAAAAACATACCAAGCGTGTGACTGGGTACCTTCTTTTGGGGATTTTATCAGTGGAGACTGTGGGGGGCAGCTGCAATGTTTTCTTGACTATTATGAATGTCTCTGCTAGGTTGTTGTAATTCAGGGATCTTTTTTCCAATTCACTGCAAAACTGGTTTTAAAAAAAAAGTTAGCCCTGTTCCCAGCCCACACTTAACAATTTTGAGGTCAAGGATTTTAAGGATTTTAGACTGAGGGCCAGAACTGACCCTATAATGGAAGCTCTTTCATAGTCTTAAATATGGAGTGGCTACTTGCTGCCCACCAAAATTTCAGGCTACTCAATCCAACTCTTTCCACTGTCCACAACCCATTCTGTATGTTTTGCTTTCCTGCCTGCTGAAAGTGAGGAATCAGTTTACCTTCTGCTAGGGCGATTTTTCTTTTCTTCGCTTATTTGGTTCAGGAATCCCACTTTTCCCCAGGATGGATGTGCATCCAGGTCTTGAGGCCTTCTTGTCCATCTTCATAGAGGAGTAACCCTCAGATTGCCTTGGCTCTGAAGAAACAGTGTCAAGAAGTTTCTTGCAGCCTCTCTTATTAATGGGCCTCATGACTCCAAAATATCTCTGCATCTGTGAACACAACTCAGTTCCAGTAACTGTCTCATTAACTGTGACTGCTGAGAGTTACATGGAGCAGGATTCAAGCTTCTGCATTTGTTGCTGGGTTTTTGCTCAAAAAAAAGACAACCCCAAAACCCAAAAAATTTCAAACAAAAAAACCCTAAACCACCACCAAAAAAACCCCCACAACAAGACAGGTAGGGCAGTAATTCAGTTTAGTGTGCCAGTGGATCAAGAAAGTCTTGAATACCCAAACCAGGTTATTTTTTTGTGTTGCAGCATTATATTCCAAATACGAGTTGGAGATCAGTGTGGTACTATGAAAATGAAGTTTTAAATTAAACTCTAAAATAAGACATCATAAATTTGGTTCGTACAAAGACCTTTAGATGCTACATCTTCCTAGGATAGGTCTTGTAACATGATGCTAATGTGGTGTTTGGTAATGCACACAGGTCCTCCAGACACAGCTGGATACCTTACTAGAAGGACAGGAAAGCATTAAAAGCTGCAGCAACTTTACAGCGCAAGCCCTCAACCACGGCACCGAAACCGAAGTGCTGCTGGTGAAGAAGCAAATGAGTGACAAGCTGAACGAACTGGCCGAGCGGGACTTCCCGCTGCAGCCCCGTGAAAACGATCAGTTGGACTTCATAGTGGAAACAGAAGGCCTGAAGAAGTCCATTCACAACCTGGGGACTATTTTAACCACCAATGCTGTTGCCTCTGAAACAGTTGCCACTGGTGAGGGACTGAGGCAGACAGTGATCGGGCAGCCCATGTCCGTTACCATCACAACCAAGGACAAAGATGGGGAGCTCTGTAAATCTGGGAATGCTTACCTCACTGCTGAACTGAGCACGCCTGATGGGAGTGTAGCGGACGGAGAAATACTTGACAACAAAAATGGCACTTACGAATTTTTGTATACTGTTCAGAAAGAAGGGGACTTCACTTTGTCACTGAGACTTTATGATCAACATATCAAGGGCAGCCCGTTCAAACTTAAAGTGGTCAGGTCAGCAGATGTGTCCCCTACCACTGAAGGGGTTAAGAGGCGTGTTAAATCTCCTGGCAGTGGTCATGTGAAGCAGAAAGCTGTGAAAAGACCTGCGAGCATGTACAGCACTGGCAAAAGAAAAGAGAATCCCATTGAAGATGATTTGATCTTCAGAATAGGTAGGTGACTTGGCTGCCTGTTGACCTACTTAAAAACAGTTCACAGAAACAGAATGAAAAAGTTCAGTTATTGTAAAGCTAAAGCTGTAAGCAGAGCAACTTGATAATACCATTAGACCTCTTGACTTTTGTTTACATGTAAATTTTGGAAGTACACACTTCAAAAATAGTTTGCAGCAAATATTTAATTGGGATTTTGGTTGAGAAATGGATACATTTGATTTGGGGTATTTTAAAAATTGTTAATATTCTTATTACAAAGCTTTTGGTATGGATTAAAGTAATTCAGCTTGTAATTTCTGCTTCTGTATCCTTTGCTTTTAGTGAGCAGTTTCTGGTTTGACTACCAAATAGTGGCGTGGTTCTGGTTTGGCTTTTGCTGGTAGGGGTGTTGTTTGTTACATTTTTTTTTTTTAAACTACTCTCTCCAACATCATAAACTCTAGAAGTCTTAAATGTTTTCCCAGAAGTGCAGAGCCTTTTAGTTCTGTCGTGATGCAACCATGACCATGTGCATTATTTTTGAGTTCTACCTTCTCCCCTTCTTCACCACTCAAAAAAGGAAGATGTATTTGATTAGAACAACAGCTATGCATGTCTCAGAACTTTTGCTCCATTAAACCTCTTGGAGTGTCCACATTTGGGATACATGGATCACTATTTTATAGAAAAAACAGAGCAGAGAGTAATATTTCATGTTCAGTTTTCAGCCATTCATTTCACAGAATGACCCCATGTAGAGATGTTCCTCTGGGCTTCTGTGGGCTTATGTAGGCATTGTCTGAAAGGTCACAACTGTAATGCTCTAGGGTTTTACACTCTTCCAAATTATGCAATATTATTGAGACAGGTAAAACTTCTGACATTTTCACAAGGATTGCCTTCATGGAGTTAATTTACTTCCAGTTTCAGCTCACTTTGAGAAGTTAAGTTTGATTCATTTCATTCCAAAAAGAAAAGTCTGACTCATTTGTTGATGAGGTAATGTAAAGTTTATCACTGTTCTCCAACACAACTGTGTATCTCTGTTTTGAACCCATTGTTGAATTCCTCCAATGGCCCTGGCCAAATCTGGATCTGTATTTTAAACTGGGCAAGATAAATCTTCTATCTGGGCTGCCAGAAGCTCATACGTGTGTTGGAGAATCACACTGTAATATTCCTCTGGGCATTCAAATATACGGAGTGTGCTATTGTATGTGTGCTGATGTATGGGCTTTTATGCACAAGTAAATTGATCAGCTGCTAGCAGGGGATTGTTCTCCTGCTAGTATTAACAAGTGATAGCATTGATGCAACATTAGTAAATTTTGTTCATGGGGATGTGTGCATTGTATCTTCTGCCAATTCTGTGTTATTTTGGCTTTTAAAATGGCATGTGGTTCTCTTCAGACATTCCAAGGTCAAATTATTGACTACACGTTCATAGATTTGTGTAATTCATTCTTTACAAGAGCAGAATATTTCTTGCATCCTCTTTTTCTCTCTCTGTAATTTATATCCTCAACCTGTTATTTTTTTTAAACAAGTGTAATCTCTAAGAGTGTGTCCATGCAATATCTGCGTAGCATGTCCTTAGTCTATACAAATGAAAACAAGAATGTTCTTGTGATATATAGAAAATAATGGTTGCCCAATGATTTTGCTACCTCTACAACTAAAGTGAGAGGGAAGTATTTCTTTCATTACCTTGCTTGTGTGCCTTAGACCCATGCTGAGCAGAGGTGAGGGGTGTTCACAGTATCAGCCACTTCCACCTTCCCTGGTGAATCTCTTCCATGTCCTTCAAAGAAGGGTTAAGACATGGTTGTCATCAGCTGCTCCATCCAGGACCCCATCCTGTGTTCCAGCTCTGCCATGCTGTGCTGGGTTTCTTGGTATTTTTTCTCTTCTGGCACTTTTTGTGACTGGGTGCTTTGACACCATTTAGCAGTAGTGGTGCTTTTCCCCAGTTGAACTGCTTTTTTCTCTTAATTTATTTATATTTGGAATTGGCATCAGATACAGCCAGATGGAGAGTTGGCCCTCTGCTAGAAAGTTCAATTTTCCAGTTTTTCTTTACCTCAGACTGTTTAGTTGTCTGTTCAGTCATGTAACTGAGCATCTAAGTTTAGCTGGTACATGAACATGTTAAAAAATCCTGCATTTAACAGAACTTCTATCAGCCTCCTTACTAGGTGTGAATGTCATCTTCTGGTCTGTTATCAATGCTGAAGGCAAATAGGAGACTTACTGTGAATTTACTCCACATAAACCCTTACAAACAAGGCTTATGTAATAATAGCTATAGTGCAGTTTAAAAAGCAGACTTAGAGGGACAAAGGGATTCTTGATTGAGTGTTTCACAGAATCACAAAAGAAATAAGGTTGGAAGGGATCACAGTGGGTCACCTGGTCCAGCCTCCCTGCTGTAGAACTAGGAATGCTTAGTAATGGGAAAAAACAATTTCCTTTTCCAATTTATTAGCTCAAATCCCTCTGATGCTCGTTGTGAACTCTACGGGTTTGTGATGGCCAGTGTGGAATTTTGCCAGGCCTACATTGCATTGCATTGCAGTCATACCTGTATTGGATGGGGGGAAGAACTCTTGATATGACATTGCTGGCAAAGTCCCCAGCGTAGTTCTGATGTGCTGACGACAGAGAGCTGGCCTGGATTTGACTCTTGTTATTTGAGGTTTGGCTGCTGTGCCAGCAGAGAACTTCTGAGGTGCACCTACCCCTAGGGTTGTGCATACCTGTCTGTGGTGACAGGGGCTCTGCTGCACAAGCAGGGCTTGGGGGTGGTCTCGGCCAAGCTTTTAGGGACAGATGCTGTGTAAAGCAAATTAACACAAATCAGTCCATTTTCACTACCAACAGTGTGTGGGCATATCTGCCAGAGTTCCTGCTGAATTATTCATCCCCCTTTAAAGGTTACAAACAGTGTGCCTTCAACCAACAGACTGACTGATTTTAAAACATAGAGTTACGTGGGAACTTGGATTAGAAAGACTGACATTTCTTTTAAATAAGTACATAGGGTTAACAATTCAGTGCAGTTTTACTACACAGACTTCTGTGTTTCAGCTACATCTATTATGAGAGGGGGCATCAGATCCTCATAATGTATAAGGTTTGACTAAATATCTTTTTGCACTCTGAGGAAAAAAGAAAGGAAGCTGGGAAACAAGAAAACTCCTTGATGCCTGTCTATGCAGTATGTATGTAGACCTTTCCACGCTGTTTAGTTTTACCTTTTTTTTTCAGTACCACACAGGAAAGAGTCCAAGAAGAATTACTTAAAGTGCTGTAGGCAGGAAAGAAATGGTATCTACACAGCAGGTTATGGCCACTCACAATCTCTAAAGTCTTCTCAATAATCTATATTTCTGCAGCTTGATTTTGTCCCTCTGAATCTATTTCCTTCATGCTGGAGGCAGTGACAAGTTTTTTCTTTGTGTTTTAGGAAGCTGGGGAATCTAGGTTAGCAAGCAGGGGGGTTATTATTCATATTAGTAAAACTTAAAAAGCAAAAACCACTCCTTCTCTTACTATGAGGATCAAAAATATACATTATACATGTTTGTTCAGATTCCCAGGACTTGAAGAGCAGATTCTTACTACAGTTCCATGATGCAATTTTTAACATCTCCTGTGATTTTTAATGGGCTTTTAGATGTTTTTTTTCCTTCTTTTTGGTGAGATTCAGTATGGGCTCTATTATGCAAGAGTAAAAGATTGAAATTATGAAGTATTTTATGTGTGCTAGAATTGTCTTGAGCAGAAAATGCATACTGTCTTTGTTGAAAGCTAAATTAATTGGTTTGTGCAGGCTATGCTCAGTAATACCAGAAGGAATTAGATAAGGCTAAACCAAATATGATTATTATCTGTATACAAAAATGGTATAAAAGGAGATACTCCACAGGCCACACATCTGCTTCCCAATAACTCTGTTCTTCCTTCCCCTTTTAAAATCTCTCCTGTTTTCTCCCAGTCCCGATCAGCTTGCAGTAAAATATATGTCTTTTCCTCCTTTGTGCCCTGCAGTAGCTCAGAACAGGAGGGAGATAAAGCTGGGCAACAAAGGGCACAAAAGATGCAGGCTTTCATCTCTTAACCAGGCTGCTTGGGAAAGACTGGAATGAGGCTCCCACTGGTTCCAGCCCTTTGCAATTGAAATGTTGGTACCTCCCTAGGCTAAGGAGAGATTGGTGACTGCCCATGATGGAGAGAAGACAAAGCATGAAGTGCCTTGATACAGAGAGGTAGTATCTTGCAGTAAAGGATTTGCTGAAGACTCCCTCTTAGGCAGATATGTTCATAAGGAAGGAATTTCTGCTTACAGAGGGGAGCTATCATCCTTTGGTATTGCAGAGTCAGTTGCAAAAGCCTGCTTTTCCAGAGGCTGACATGCTTTCCTACAGGCTTTCCTCTCATCATCTGAAGTGCCTGTGCTTGGCTTCAGATCTTTGCTGGCGTAGTGAATTATTCAAAATGGAAAGTTCAAAGTTATCTGATTTCGTCTTGAACATACATTAGGAAATAAGCTTTCTTCTGCAGAGGAATTCTGCAGAGGAATTTCTGCCATTGCAGAGGGGACTATAAAGGCCTGTATGCAAATTAGGACCTAGGTGATAGATTTAATAGCTGCAAAGTGCTAGGTGCAAGGACATTGCATGGAGCTGAATTTCATCTGCACAGGGTTCTAATTAATTGCTATTTCTTAAACTTATTGTGAAATGTGACTATGGCATTCCTGGGTAATTTTTTCAGGTTTTCCTTTGATGTATATTTACAAGGTTCTACTGAAGAACACCCTGAGTAACTTTTTATATAGATCTCTCTTATCTTTAAAAACAAAATTCCTTGCCTTTCAAGAACATTTTTCTAAGGCTAAAGAACATACATTCCATAAAGTTTGTGCTAGTTGGTTCCAGATGCTCTAGCTTATGCCTCCTCTTTTTTAACAAATGTTTTCCCTTTACTCTCAGTAGTAAAAGGAATGCTTCTCCCTTTTCATCCATTCTCTTTGGCTAAGAAGCAAAAAGGAAACTTATCATTAGCATATGGTGGAAAAAAAATTGCTGCATGCATCCCTCAGGCACTGCTTATTAAAAGAATAAACAGAAATGGCTCAAGTATGGGTAATGTAATTGGTATGTAATTCACTATTCCCTGAATATGTACTTTTCCCTTGCAGTACAAAAACCGAGAAGCATTTGCTTTGTTTAGAGGATGAAGCAGATGGAGTTGAAGAAAATAAGTCTTGAAACAAAGGGACATTCTTGCAGCACTCAGTACAGAGAAATTAAATGTTACTTGTTAGCCAGTGACAGGAAATATGCATCCCACAGCCATCACCAGAGAAGAAAGAAGGGCTGTTACAAGCATGCACATCCCTGATGAAAGCTAAATACAAATTAGAGCTGATACGTATGTCTTACATTAGGCATCACAGTCAGAACACTTTTAATCACTGAGCTCCAGGATATTTTGGACTAACTAAAATGAAACACAAGTTTTTCAGTTAAAACCATATATTGGAGCCATTTAATGTCAGATACACAGCCAGTGAATGCTTGTAAAAGTATTTCACCAAGAAAAACAGTGCTGCATCCAAATCTTGGAAAGAACTGCTTATACAGTTGATGGTTGTTTGGTGGGGTTTTTTTGTTTTGTTTCAGAATTCCTTCATTTATTATGAATAACCTTGGAGTCCAAGATCATAACTGCAGTCTTTTTTAAAGACCCCTGAGCCTCCTTTACAAACAAATCAGGAATTTGGATCCTGTTCCTGCGCTCCAGGTGTAATTTGGACCAGCCACTTCGGGGCTGATCTTCTAAAGGCATCAGTTTGCTCTGTGATGCTCCTTGGAATGTCTCAGAACAAACATCTAAGAAATAAGCCACCTAAACTTAAAGAACTTCTGTGAAAATTTGACATTTTACAACTCCTTATCACCTTAAGCCACTGGGTAGAAGACTTACAGTTTTATGCAAATCACAAGTGTGTTTATCCTGGGTTAAAATGAGACTTCTGTGTGTGGACGCTGCTTTATTAGAACAATCCAAGGTGTCTCCAGAAGCATTCAGTCGCCAGGTGTTGGTCTTCATTGGCCCACAAGTCCCATTTGTTCAAAGCTAGTTCTTCATCTGAATTTTCCTGCTAAGGGGATTTTTGAAGCCTATGACTGAAAACTGTATGTGAAAGAATAGGAAACTTCCCTGTCTTGAAATGGCCCCATGCAAAGCGATATGTTTTATCCCAGCTTTGTGATTTCACTGAGGAGACTTAGCTAATGGTACTAAACCCATGTCATCTGTCCAAGTTCTTACCTTAGCCTCTGTCTGTATGTTCCCAGGTACTGCCCCTTTAATTGCCTTTTCAGTAGAATAAAAATCTGCAGTTTAAAAAAAGTCCACCACTTATGTAAAAACCTTTTACTACTTCCCTCATACAAGAGGCAGTTTGTGAACACTGATTTCTGAAGGCCAAAGAGGCAATTAATGTTGATGGAGGCTTGGGTGACACACATGCTGAAGAGTGAGAACAGTCCCTTGAATAATCCCTGCTTCTAGGTAGAATTGTGTATCTGATGCTGAGAGGGTTCTTTGAAGTTGTAGCAGTGAGAAGAACTCTTCAAAATAGCAATCCTTTGATCAGAAATGTAATAATTGCATGTGTTGGCATTTGGGTCCTAACTGATTAGACCTGTCTAACCTGATTTCTTGTGTGCTTTGTGTTCAATTTTAGGCACCAAAGGAAGAAACAAAGGGGAATTTACAAATCTTCAAGGTGTAGCTGCATCTACAAATGGAAAAATATTAATAGCAGACAGTAACAACCAGTGTGTGCAGGTATGAGGCTATGAAGATATGCCACTTCCAGTGTTTTTCTCCTTGCCCCCACACTTCTGGCTGTTTTGTAGTCCCAGAAAGACATGTTTTGTACAATTCAGGCAGATACAGAAAATAAAAGGGAAGCTCAACTTATCACCCATTAACATTCCATCTTCTTGACCTGCAGCTATCTTTTGCAGATCTATACTGTATCTAGTATATAATCAGAGTTTATTTCTATTCCTTATGATGTTTGGCAATTAATGAAAAAATAAGTTGTGCAATAATCTGGAGAAATGACTTGTTGTAAATATAATTTTACATTGTAAATTTTATTGCTTCATGTTTTCAAATAGAAATCTAGGGCAAGATGCCACAAATATAATTTCTTAAGGAAGTACAAATAGAAAAATAAACATGTAGATGTCATTTTCAAGTGGCTTTTAGTCCATTTAATTGACTTCTGCTTCTGATATCATGATCAAATCTTTTCAAACCCATAATTTCTTGGCTTCTGTAACCTGTGTGAAAATCAAGATGTATTTTTTCTTTTGCTTGCCATGTATCTTTTTTACCATTAACAATTTGTCATCGCTCTCCAGGCTGCCCATGTGGTAGCAATGAACACGGCAGCAGCATGTGGCTTGTTCTTGTATGTGAGAACCAGCAAGCCACATGCCATGAGAACTCGTTTCCAGACCTTTTCAAAGAGAGAGTCAAATATTCATCAGCACCCTCGTGCTTCATAATTTGCAGCCACTTCAGAGCAACTTCAGTGTCTAGTTACCTGGCCTGGGGACACAACCAGTGCACATATTCCTATGTTTTCTACAGACTTAGTTTTTGACTGTGGCCGAGTCGCTCAGTGCCTCAGTTTCCTCATTTCTAGGAAGGGAATAATACCATCCCCTCCCACCTGAGAGAGACATCATGAAGCTTAATTCACTAATGTTTGTGAAGTACTTTGAGGTCACTGAAGAAATAGTGCAATGTAAGTGCAGAGAACTTTTTTTTTTTTTTTTTTTTTAATTAAGGTCCAGATGGAAGCTTCTTCTTAAATTAGACATATCACTTTCAAGTATGGACTGTGTAAAAAGTGGTTCATGTTTCCAGCTCTCTTCCTGACTGTAGTGTTCATTAGTGACTTGCTAAAATCTAAGCTTCAAGAAACAGGTGATAGTCATATGTGGACATAATTTTAAAATTCATGTTTTGTCTTACAGATATTTTCCAATGATGGTCAGTTCAAAAGCCGTTTTGGCATACGAGGAAGGTCTCCTGGCCAGCTGCAGCGGCCAACAGGAGTGGCTGTGCATCCCAGTGGTGACATCATTATTGCAGACTACGATAACAAATGGGTTAGCATATTCTCATCAGATGGAAAGTTTAAGGTATGAGCTACGATGTTAATTCTCTTGAGCTTTCTCTGTCTTACAAAGGAATGCAAAGTAACAAGAAACTACACAGTTTGGCTGTAACTTAGTCTAAATTCCACTGTTGTGATGTGGAAACCACTGACACAGCCACATCGTATAATTAATAGGAGGAGATCGCAGCAGTAATGGTAATGTTATAGCAAGCAGAGACAACATGTTCCATACTGGGTGCTTAGATGCCTTTCTGTAACTTATGGTTGAGGATAGCAAGTGCCACCAAGGCAAGTTGGACTAGCTCAACAACCTTCACATCATTAGTGCTCTGATTGTACAGAAGGGTGTGTGCAGGTACATGTACGCACACAGACAAACACAAAATCTTACAAGGAGTACATGAAGCTCTTCAGTGACATATGGAGGAGAAAAAGAAGGTAGCAGACTGATGATGACTTCCTCTTTTGTTCTATACTTCTCAGCAAATAAAGTGTATAATTCATGTGTGATCCTGTTGGTAATAAAAGCAAGGAAAGGTAACCCAGGGTGTTGTTCCAGTGCTACAGCATAGACAGGAGTGTTTTAAGTGGTGTGTTGTGCACTGGAAAAATTGAAAGACAGTAATAATGTTGTAGGTTTCAGAAATCAGAAATTCTAAGGAAAGCACACCTCATATTTTCATAGCAACTCTGATCCCTGTTATGGGAGTAAAATAAGACAGCAGCTACTGCACTACATTGATGATTTGCAACCTGCAATATTTATTTTGCTTGGGTTCAGGTGCAGGTCCAGGGAGAATTAAAGGTTTCCTCCATTTGCTGCTATTCTCTGAATGCACGTTACCAAGTCTGGTGATGCACGCTAGAGAGAGCCACCTCTGGCAGAGGTTAGCAGTACTCACTCTTTGGGATAATGGACCTGCAGGGAAATTTCTGCCCTAGGTACTTAGTTCTGGAGTCCTGCATTGGAGAGAAATTATCTGTTTGGCTAATTTTCTGGCAGCATAATGACCAAAAAGCTCAGGTTCTGAGCTGCTCATGTGTGCAGCAAGAAATGGCCTTCCTCTGAATAGTCTTTGCAAAGTGACAAATATAAATATGTGATTGTGCTTTTGTAGTCCTCAGTGACTTCCATCTGAGAAACAGGTGTGTATGCTTTTAGAAGTATCCAGATCATGGAACAGACTTCAAGCTAAATTAAAACAATACTAAAATGTAATGCAAGTGTTCAAAAAACCACAAATTACTTGCATTTGTAGAGAGAATGTGATTTCACTTGTCAAGTAATTCTGAAAATATACAGCTACACAGGAAAACCTTGGTTTTGGCTGAAATTCTTAAATGGAATGAAAACACCAAAACAAACTCAAAGATGTCATTTAGTTAAGAATCCAAATACTCTGAGTATCCTAAGTGTGTTTTAAATAATTATTAACATCTTTAATGTGAACTGGTTTGATCTGGACACAGAGCATGGAGAGCTTGTTTTCCTTCCTCCTTAAGATATGCTGTAAATCCAGCATTTTGGATGGTGCCAGCTCTGGAGGAAAAAACCATGGGGAAGGCAGGACCCTATGTGCATTAATATACTACCAGCAGGGAGACGGGTATTGAAAGAAATTAATTGTTAATGTAGTTCCTCTGATGTGAAGCCTAGCTTTGTTTTCAGCCAGTGTTTTGGTTGGACTGCAAAAGTTATGTAACGTTGGCAATGTTTGTATGGTTAATACAAATTAAAGCATCAGACTTCATAGTTCTTGGGACTAGACTGATTAAATGAGAGATGAAACATCAATGATACAAAATATTACTTTTAGATTGAATGCAATAAGCCGTATTTATGAGAGGAAAAATAAATGTTTGTCGAAGTATTTTTTTATACAGAGGGTAGGCATAAGCATATATGTGCAGGGCAGGTGGCAGAGCATGTGTGTGGGGAGAGCGGGAGCAAGGCAGGGGGGAGCACTGGGATGGAGACAGGGATGGGCACTGGGCACAGGGCCACCCTGAGGAGCTGTCATGGGAGTGGGGGGGTCCTGTGTTGGTGCAGCACTGGTTCAGGGGATCCTGTACTGCACAGTGCAGCTGGACAGCTGTGCTGGGGAGNNNNGCTGGGGAGGAGGGGTGCAGCTGGGGTGAGCACAGGGCCTGGGGGAACTGTGGGGGGACACACACAGGGTTGGGAGGTCATGTCCACCGAGGGTGCGGCTGTGGTATGGGGGACAGTCAGTGCCATGAAGGGGTGAGGCTTCTGTTGGGCATGATGGTGCAGGACCAGGAGTTAGACTTGATGAGCCTTGTGGGTCCCTTCCAACTCAGGATATTATTCTATGATGGGGTTAAATAAAATACATTGGAAGCACAAAACATAAATATAACAGATCTAGCCTGTGGGAGTCTGGGCAAAACCTTGTAATTTCTTGTGTGTTGGCAGTGGTAATTCTTACAGGGGCCTTGTCAGATTAAATTGGGCGGCGCTTGCTGAGGTAACAGAGAGAGAAAGGGATAATGGCATTTGCCTTCAAAGGACTGTGCCTGCAAGTCATTGTGTAAGACCTCTGATGCAGGTGGCCTGCTAGTTGTTAACTCAGCAATATCAGGGGGCTGTTTTCAGCTTAATCTATCTATTTTTGATGTTGTCCCCTTCCTTCTGTATTTACTTACACTTACCCTCCCTTAGCGGAGTTTTAATAGTCATGTGACACATGAGGCAACTTTCCCTGGAGCCAGGCCCAGGCATCTCCCTGATTACAGCACTGGACTGACTCCCCTTGGCAACCTCCACTGCCAGGCAGAAAAGTGTCACCTTCCTCAGTTGCTGGCAGCAAGAAAGACAGAGCTCTGTTTTCTCAAGGCTGTAAAACTTACATAATGCAGAGGCGGACAAACTCTAATCTAAGTTTGCACTAGAACACGAGCTTCTTCACGTGAAGGCTGTATTATCCTGGAAATGATAAACACTCAGATTGGGTCTTAGGATTCAGGGCTTCTGTTTCTGGCTCTGCTATGGATCTCATGGGTGACTAGTGATCTTCATTTCACTTCCCAGTGCTTTATTTTCTTCATCTGTAAAAGGCAGATAACAGTGCTGGCTTCCTCTGTCAAGTACGCTGAAATTGCTTGAGATAACTGTTGCAGCAGATACAGCCCTAGGCTAAGGAGAGAGGGCATGCTGAAGCAGCTGTACCAGCTTCTCATCAGTGTGGTGATGGAACTGGACAACAGAGCCAAGAGAATGATTCCTGTTCCTCTGAGAAGAGAACTGTTTTCTTTCTAGTCTTGAAGAGTTGTATATAAGATGATAAGCTTGTTATCAACCAAACAGGGCTCTGCAAGGCAAGTTAAGATCAAGTTTAGGTAAGCGGGAAAAGATGAAAGGAAACATTTTATATGTCAGACTTCTTTTTCTTTGTCTCACTAGAAGAATTAAGGAAAAAGCTGTCTGAAGCTGGTTGCTTGTTCAGATGGCAATAGGTAGTGTGGTTAAATGGTCACAGTTGAATTTTGACAGTCACATGAATAATAAATCCACTTACTGTGTGATATTGCAATGTGTGGCAAAGCTGTAGCTCCTTATTAGAGGAGTTCTCAAACAGAAAAAGATGATATGTTGGAAGTTTGTAATTAATTGCTGACAATCCTGAACCTTTCAGACAGCAACAAGATTGGTAAAGTTAAACTTAAGCCCTAACACACTTACTTCTATACAGGAAAAGTCTTCATAAATTTTTATATAGGCTAGTTGATTTTTTTTTTTTTACCTCTAGGAATATCCCACAGTAGAATATTTTCCAGCCTGGTAGGGTGAATTTATAAACACATGTTTGAAAACCAGTCTAAATTCCTAAGAGCCTATAAAATAAGGGACATAATGTCCTTGACTGAATTCAATTAAACACATTATTTGTATTAAGGGTTTACATGATTCATTATACTGTATTCATTTCTAACGGAAAAAAAAGCCTGAAAATACTTCCATTCATACACTTAACAGGAGTGACTGGGTTTCATAATGTTCTGTTCTAAATAATCAAACCTATAATTCTAAGAAACTTTCTGAAATAAAAATATACAAAGAGTATGTTCAGCCAGATCCAGTAATGTGTCATCAGCATATTTTGATCTAAACTGGAAACAGATTTTTAGTAAAAAGCATTGCAAACTCTAGCTGGGCATACTTTATTGCTGCTTGCAAATTATATTTTAAACCTGGCCCAAGAATAGTGATTTTTATTACTCTTCTCAGCACTGAATGCCCATTAATGTAGTATGTGATTTATTCATTATATTTTTCCATATGTGTTTATATGGGCAAGAAGACACTGTACTCATGAGTCTGAGTCATTTTCCATAGGAATCCTGGAAAGATGGTAAGGAGGTGGTGCAATGCTCAAGCAGACAACCACACGGGCATCCCAAAGGAAAGAGGGGAATATGATTTAATCACCCCAAAGGAAATACATCTACAGATTTGCATGTGACTTATGGTTTGGCTGCTTTGTTGTTACGCAAACCCGAATGCATTTTGTAGCTCTGCTCATATCTTTCCCCTGGTGAACACAAAATAATTTTTAATAGCTTTTTCTGGGGATATTTTAGCATGATTCAATTAGGTAGATTTTGCCTAAATATTTTGCAATTTATAACAGTATATGCAGATGAACATAAAACTGACACATGATCATTGCATGTTGGCTAAGCGTAGTCTTGAACCTGCAAGATTTACTCCCTGGAAGTTTCTTTACTGGAGACTGAAAAGGGTTGTGTAGTGGCTTGGTGGCAGCCATTCTGAGGGAACCCAGGTAGCTTTATTTTAGGATTGTTCCTATTTTTACCTGCAACCCCACCTATGAGAATGTACCATGGAATAGGAGCATAGGATTTACTAAGGGTAGGAGAGCTCCTTCTGTTTGCTTTGAAAACATCAGGGACATGAGAGGAATGAGTTAGGCAATAAATTTTCTCCATGCCTTGTAATCTGTCCCACAGCTGCTCACCAATTGCAGGAGAGAGGTGAGAGGGGCAGAGAAGTCAGAAGTAGATGTGGTAGTTGGGGACGTGGTTTAATGGTAAACATGACAGTGTTAGGTTAATGCTTGGACTCAATCTTAGAGGTCTTTTCCAGCCTCAGTGATTCTATGATTTGCAGCATTGCTTTTTCTAGGCGGTGATCTGTCTCACTGTGCAAAGGCAGTGAGGTGAAAGATGGCCTTGTTTCATAAATAAGATTAACATCTCAGTGTATATTTCATTTAAATTACAATGCAAACAGAAAAGTGCATTCTTCACCAAGATACGGACCTCATATCTAGGATGTGTCTCTCACAAATTGCTACAGGATCTGAAAGTTCTGGAATCCGTAATTTCAACACAGCCTGTTTGGTGGATTGTCTGTCCAGTACAGATTTTTGAAACCTGGATAAGTGCTTTCAAATCTGTCCATCAATTTTAAAAAATGGCTAAAAGCGGGATGCAATTTGCTCCATTCCAATACAAACAATTAGGTATTTACAACCTTTTTTAACTGAAAGGTCAAAACTCAACTGATTTTATGTAGATTAAAACAGTTTCTAGAATCTCTGCCTTAAAAAGAGTTGAATGGTGAAAAATGTGGAATGGATTGTGAGATGATCGTAGAGTCGTCTTGGGTATATGCCCAGGTAGCTCATGGATTCTTTGAAGGCTTGATCTCAATTTCTGCTTGCTCTGCTGCTTAGATCCTCTTTTTAGAACCCCTTCTTTTTAAACCTACTAAAGAATGCTTCTGACATTTTTGGATTTGACAGCTCTCTAGCCTTTCCAAATAATTTACTGTTGTGAGATCCATCTCATCTCCACTGAACGTTTTCCATTGAAATACTGTATACAATTCCCCTCCTGTTGCTGATTATGCTGGCAGATGGTTTTGGTAGTCACAAGGCCTATTTAAAATGATGGAAATAATTTCATTTACCTAAGACAGGAACAAGCTTTGATTTGTTTAGTGTTTCAAATATTGCTTCATTTGCTGTTTGGCAACATGATCCTCTCTCCTTTGCAGTTTTCAGCTGAGACTTCATGTGTCTAAGCAGCAAGTGAAGCAATCTCATGGAATCTGGTGGAACACAGAGGTTAGCCTGAGCTTTAGCTCTGCTGAAATTCTTTCCGAGAGCACTCAGAAGGTGCTGGTGTCTTACTAGCCCATGAAAGGCAACAGAGTACATCATAGCCTACATCCTGCTCAGCCCTGATGCTCCAAGAGCTCTGACTTCTTGGATGCAGGCAGTGATAAAGATGTTTCCCTGTCCATCAAGGTGGTGGTTGGACTCAGGAATAGCATGCAATAGGAGACAAAAGTCCTTTCTGCTTCTCTGCCTATCCTGCTGGTACCCTAATGCTGGATATACAAACATTCCTGACAGGTGCTGCAGTTTATCAAGTCACACAAATCTGATTATTATGTTTCTTATGAGTTGTATATTTGTACTCAGTTACTGAGGCTACAGATTCTTCAGTCTAGAAAAGACATACAGAAAGCAGACTTTATTTTCAGCTGAAGAAAAAATTATAAAGTACACAGTAAGGGCTGATAAAAACAATCACTTCCAACTTTTGATGAAAAAAGTGCCTCTCCATTCTGCTGTGTGCCTGTAATATAATCTTCAAACTGTACTAACTAATTTCTATCATGTCAACATATTTTCCTGTCTGGTGTTTCTCCTTTTAGGCCAAAATTGGGTCTGGAAAACTCATGGGTCCTAAAGGTGTTTCAGTGGATCGCAATGGACACATCATTGTAGTGGACAATAAAGCATGCTGTGTCTTCATCTTCCAGCCAAATGGGAAAATCGTCACCAGGTTCGGGAGTCGAGGAAATGGTGACAAGCAGTTTGCAGGTACACTTGATGGTAATATGTAAATCCCCTTTTCTTGCCTCTTCTGCTCACATTTGCATGATGTTTGAGCATGTTGAAGATACTGTATCCTACTCCTTTATCCTCCAGGGGAGAGGTTCTGCTAGACATAAAGCTCCTATTCACCATTTGCTTGATTGGTCAGGCAGACTGCAACATCTGTTCTGCAAATATAACTGCAACCAGATTGTTTCATCTACCTCCCTATGCCTGGAAGCATATCAGATCAGTGACCCAAGAAAGACTGATCTTAACTAGCATTTTATGAGTGCTTTGTAATTGCCACACTAAGCTGTTCATCATAATCAACTCAAACGCTGTGCTTTGTGTTTCCAGTCATCAGACACACAAAACCCAATGCCCTAAGTGGTATCTCTTAGAAAATGAGTGTAATGAGGTAATGTTAAGATTGAGATCAGGAAGGCAGAGTTATGGAATGGCCAATGTAAGTTTGGGGAAATTGCCATTTATACTCAACTGACTGCTTGCACATGGTGTCTTTCAAGTAGAACGTGCAATTAAGTTTAAAAAATGGAACAACCCCACTGATACATTTTAAGTGAATAGCTGTTTTTTAAAAATTTGAAACGAAGATGCCGAATTAGGTATGCAGGTCATTTTACAGGTGCTGGGTCATTTTTAGTTGTAGTTTCATTGGTCTGATATTTTGACTGGTTCACAGTGAAAGAGAGGAGTAGCATCAATGTGTTTTTTTCCTGAGATCTCCTGTAATGTCTTATGGCATAATATATATAATTTATGAGAGCTTGGGCTTTAACACAGCTAAATTTTCTGGGTACCTCAATTTCTTTTCATTTGAAAATTTGCAAGAACACCTCCTGAAAATAAGTAGGCAAATATTTCCTAACAGTGCATTTAAGAAATGTATCACTTCTTCTTGCTGACAGGCTACAGAAAACAGGTAAATTGTCAATACTTGAATGTTTTCAATGTAAAATTTTTTACCTTTTTTATAGTTTGCCATGATATACTGTGAAAGTTGAAACTGAGTTCTCTTCTGTTTAATAACTCAAAATAGAACCAAGTGTTTTAATTTGGATACTTGCCTGTTTTCAAGCTACCATTCGTTTTTTACTCAAATTTGCACACATATTTCAATACACAATGTAAAGCAAAAAATGCCATTTTTTCCTTGACAGGGGTCTTCTAAGTAACTTTCTTATTTTTCCTAAAACTTTTTAGCTTAAATGCCTATAAGACATGAGCACATAGAGCATAAAATATTTTAATTAGGAATTTACAGGAACATTTTTGATAACAATTTTCAGTGTATACACAACTTTATGCTTAAGGACTACACGTTTTGTCTTGTTAATAAGCCCATAAATCTCTGCATAGTCATATGTATACAAGAGAGGGAGAAATGAACAATGCTTATTGGTAACAGTAGCTGACCGCTGGTTGAAAAATTAATTATTTGTGTTTACAAAATGCATGCTGAGCCTTTAAAAAAAAAATGAAGTAAAATTACTCTTAATTTGAAATTGGTATTCCCACTTTGACTACTATTGCTCAGAAGCCAAACATAATATTCTGGCAGGCTGGTTTTTTTTTTTTTAATTTAACCATACTTTTTATTTTAATAATATTACTATTTTTTTTCTTCTTCTTTTGCATTGCAGGTCCTCATTTTGCAGCTGTAAACAGCAACAATGAAATTATCATTACAGATTTTCATAACCATTCTGTCAAGGTACTGTCAATTAATGGCAACTTGGAAAGTTGCCATTTAATTTTATTATGGTACTTCCTTGGGGAAAATAAAGTATTTTTAAAACCAAAGAGATCACACTCCATATGTATGAGCTCTGCTATAAGGACAGCACTTGCAGAAAACTTTGTGCATGCAGTGCATTGCTTAGTGAAGATACAGTCCATTGCCTTTGGTGTCCCTATAATGGTCTCCAATTCAAGTGCTTAAACCTAAGTCGTACTTGACATAATAATCTCTGCTAAACCTGTTATTGACCCTGTGTTCTGTCCTCTTTTAAAAAGTCTGGCTTTTGAATTTCCCAGTAAAAGCTTTCCACATTTCTAATTGAATAAAATTATAACAAAGTAAAGATACGTAACAGTCTTTCAATTCCCTATAAGCTTTAAGATTACTGGGTCCATTTTACAACCTGATTCTCTTAAAACCTGTGTAACCACTGGTTTTCATTCAGTACCTCCTGCACTGGGCAGAACTGGCCACTAGTCCTTACACCCATGGGAAGTCCTGACTCACGGCCTGCTGTAGTCATGGTATGATAGGAAGTATATTTTTTTTTGTCCCAGTAATAAACCAAACCAAGGAAACATGCTGGGATGTGTTGGCAAATGTCTGTGAAGGAGATGCAGGCACAGAAATGCCTCACCTGTGCGTGTTTGTTCTTGGGCATTCCCTCTCATACACTTCCTGCCTGCTCTTGTGCCCTCCCTCTACAGGAAGCAGCAGCAGGAGGACACAGGCAGGATGCTGTTCTGCCTGGGTTCTCAGGACATGTGTGTCAGTCCCACACACCAACAAAATCCCTGGCATTTCTCCTAATGCCTGTTTTGAGTGAACACAAAGATGAACTCTCAATCTAGTTCTTCAGTGTTCTTGATTGAAAAAATCAATTTTATGTATTCACCTGAAATAGGAAGCTGCTGCCTGAGCATAGACACCTTTGTGTCCTGAGCAGTGCTGAATCACCTAGGTATGGAATAGGGATCTTGCTTGCATATCCTTTTGGAATTTGTGAGGAAGTAGCAGCTCGTGGGTTGGATCACAACACAGAAACCAAGACTGTTGCAGGAGCCCTAAAGCAGAAGGAGTCCTATGAATCCATAAATTACCTCTCCACAAGCAAGGTTTGCCTGGTAACAAAAGTGCCTGGAGGGGCTTAACAGCAAGGGGCAGACTGAAATGAAAAAAAAGCAAGTGAAGAGATGTAAGAAGTGTGGCATCTTAGACGATTTATAATTATTACATTTCTAATGAGAACAGGGTGTCCCATCTGTCTCTGGTGTGACTCAATGGGATACAAATGTTACATGTTACAATTTGGTACTAACTGGAAAAGATTCTTATTTTTGTAGTGTTCTCTAAATTGGTACATAAAACTGTTGACACTCTGGAGAGTTTATAATCAAAGAGCAGAGAGTACATCTTCTCTTAAATAATAAATTAGTTTATAAATAACTAAATAAATTAATTTCACTCTTATGAGTCCCAAAGCTGCTTCCTGCCACCAGTGTCTTGAATTAAACAAGCTCACTCAGCAACATTTTTCTCCCGCCCCCATTAACCTTCAAGGATGTTCCTTCCCTCAGGCATCTTCTATGGAAAATCCTGTGCAATGAAGGCTTCTTTCTCATTTGGTCACTTTAGCCCAGGGAGAGAGCAATATATCTTTGCCTGTTTTTTCATTAGTTGGCTTATTTTTTTAAAAAAAATTTCTTTAACCATCTGAGGAACTAACCTAGTACTTCATTAATTTCCTTTCCCAAATGTTTTTTCTCTGTTCACTGTGGGTGTTTGAGAACAGAATTTCCTGACATCTTCCACCTTACCAGCTCTTCAGTGTGTACTTGGCACTTGTCAGGTCTTTGCATTTTCTTGTGGAAGAAATCACAGTCAGTCTCTAAGAACACGGTTGGACCTTGTGCTGTAGCTGGGCCTGGGTCCAAGAGGGACCAAAATATTTTAGAGATAGCTGTGGTACTATATAAATGGCACATTTTGTATCTCATTTGGTCCCATTGGTGCATCCAGGTTACTGACAGAATAGTCATTGATCAGCTCCATCTTTCTGCTGTCTAAACCTGTTACCATCACAGAGAATTCAGTTGCTGAACTGTCTGTACAGAGAGCAGCATGCCACGATTTGCAATGTGTGTTAGATTATGGCAGCAGAGAAGAGAGCATCTGCTCCACTGTGTTTTAGTTCCACTGAAACAAAGAACCCAGTGCCATATCTGCATTCAGCTCTTTTTACTTCAAGATGCACAAGCTGCAGAAGGGTTCTGGGGCCCTTTGCCTCCATGTCTGAGATGAATCAGATCTTAAGTGAGAAGGGAAACACTGTATGGTGCAATGGAGTGGAGGGAGAGATGGGCACCTTTTCTCCCACCTTCAGTGTGTGTGTGCGCGTTGGGGCTGTGTGTTCCTGGGGACTCTTCAATTCCTCCTTTAATTAGCAGGTGCACTGGTAGTACTAGATTACTAATATTTGATACCATGCCATAATTAGGTTTTTGTTTTAACCCATACAGGTATTTAACCAGGAGGGAGAATTCATGCTGAAGTTTGGATCAAATGGAGAAGGAAATGGGCAGTTTAATGCACCAACTGGAGTAGCTGTAGATTCTAATGGAAATATTATCGTAGCAGATTGGGGAAACAGCCGAATACAGGTAGAAATTTCTGTATTTCAAATGTGCTTTATTGAAAAATGGTTTGGTAACTCTGGCCTTCAGACTGCCCAAGAAACACCATCAGCATTAGAAGTGACGTGGTTTCTCACACCATCTTTTATATGCCTAATTGCTGGCCTGTCCACTTTCAGAACTGATGGTATCAGATTGTGGGCTTTTCAGTGTGGCTGCTGGCAGCTCTGATGGCCACTGTGACCAAGGATTTTAGTGCCAAGTAGTTTCCCAAAAGTTATTTGATGACTTATGAGACTTGCAAGCATTGCTGAGATGATAATAATTTATAATCACCATAACAGAAGATTGGAGACATAACAGAAAATATGAAAAAGCAAATGACCTGAGGTGAATGCAACAGATTTTTATCATCTTTTTTAAATGTTGAGAAATTATTCTGCTTTAAGTTATGAGAGTTGCACTCTTTTTATCTTTTAAGTGGTAATCACAAGGTCTTGTTTGCCAAATACCTAATAAATAAGTGTATGTATCATTTCCACTGAATATAAAACTCAGGGAGCTGCTTATGAGTTGTTCTCAGGAAGCACTGTCAACAGGGTAAACAAATTCCTGGTTTTCTCTGTGTGGGAACCTAAGAATCAGGCTAGCCACAACAGTAATATTTGTTAGGAAAATAAGGTGTTGGTTGAGTGCCTGATTAAGTTTGATTTATTGTAGTTGACTATTTTTAGAACAAGGAACAGCCCAGGTTCTTATTTTTTTTATTATTATTATTTCATTGTGTGTTAATTCTTGCCAAAGATCCTGGCACCTTTAATTAGTTCTTTTTAATAAGAAAATACATTTGTATATAAACTTGCATATTATGAGATAACAGAACGGATTTTGCCCTTGTTTATTCTAGTGTACGTCAACTGTTTCAGAAATGAGAAGTATAACTGAGAGCAGGCTTGCGTCCGCTACTTTCCTTTTTTATTCATAACATTTATTCTGTGCTTTCTCACCCCCGAAGGTTTTCGATGGAAGCGGATCATTTTTATCCTACATTAACACCTCTGCTGACCCACTGTATGGTCCCCAAGGTCTGGCTCTTACTTCAGATGGCCACGTTGTAGTCGCAGACTCTGGAAATCACTGCTTCAAGGTCTATCGATACTTACAGTAGCAATGAGCTCTGGAGCTGGATAATCACCCACCCTTAAGAAAAGACTCGTCCTAGAGATCCAATGCAGGATATCTCCTACTTTGTGTTCATTTTTAATAACAAAGGAGTCTCTTATGGACTTCTTGTGATAATTTCCAAACTTACCTTGTTTACATAGGACTTGCACCTCTTATGTTTCTCACTGAACTTTTTGTTGTAAGTGTTAATAAAAAAAATCCTCTGTAACTGAATTGACAAAGACAACGTGAAGTTACACACAAACTGCAACCTATGGAACTGGAATTAACTAATTAGGTAAAAATCAGAAAAGTTTGGGAAAAGTCCCCAAAGCTTTTTGATGACTGCAAAGGATAGCTCCTGCTCAGAGCTTCCAAATTGAAAGAAGTATCATTCTTACGTGTTATTTAACCCAGAGGTGATCCTGGGAATCTTCTAGATCTCATTATCATGGTAGGTATTACACTTGTAACATTCTTCAGTCTTACTGTGTATAACAAGTAGGTCCTTTTAGTATAAGGTTAAGTCTCACAAAATCCGTCTAGCTCTAACCGTCAGACCTAACACAGCTCAATGTTTAGCACTATGAGAATCAATGCAAATTCCCCACTCATGTGGAATTAATGAAGGATTGTTTTGTGCGACCGTTTTTCACTCGTCCTCTTGCTCAGTGTGCAGGAAGGACTTTGCAGAGACCTGACATTTCTAAAGCTCTGGAAAAACTTAATTGTAGTGATACATTAGTGAGAGCAGAATTTCTGTATAACCACAGACCTTTTGACACCAAACTAGTTCATTAGGATCAGGGTTATTACAATGTCAACTCAATTAACCTCATGTGTGCCACTCTTTTCGTACGTGTTCATTGCCATGTTTCCTTACGGCAATTCATTGTATTAACCTATAATACAAAACACAGCTTCACACAGGACAGAAAGCCAGAGAAGTACCCCTGTGGAGGACCTACACTATACAGCCAAAGGAACTGTGGTAAACAGAGGTTGTATAGGAAAGCCAAGGGTTACCAAAGCTATTTGTTTTTATGTGAGAAAAAATATGTTACAAATAAAAATGAATTTGAACCAATTCCTGAAGTCCTTCATCAAAGGGAATTTTGTTAGAGGACAAAACAAGGACTGTGAGATGTGTTCCAATTTGTATGTATGTATGTATGACTGATTGACATAAAAATGGAAAAAAAGTAAATGTGGGTTATTTCAGCAAACTGGAACGTATGTATGATATTTGACAATGGCAGTACTCTGAAAAATGACCCTTCTTCCTCTGCCAGATCTCTCTACTGTGTTCTTTGTTGAAGTATTAATTTAACTGGAAATGCTTACAGGCATGGTTCTGTTTTTCATGTTTGGTTTGTTGGGGGTTTTTTACGGATGAACTTGTCCTTTCTCAAGTAGCATTGGCTTTATTCTTATTTCTATATCCAATGGTGAAGGGTTGAATTGCTACTGTAGCCTGATATAGATAGAGTGGTGCTCCCTTTTAAGCGTTGTTTCAGCAGCTGGTGAGCTTGCTGCCAATGCCTACAATAGCTTGGGAAGTGCTGTCTTTTTTTCTCATTTTTAGAGCCTTGAAACAAAAGGGCATTGGGTCAGAAACAAGGGAGTATTTTAAGCATGTTTGCAAAATGGAAAGAAATATTTGATAAAATTTCTTGTTGTAAGTATTTGTCTTATTTCTAAAAGGTTAAGGTGGTTGTTTCAATGAATTTGAGAAAAACTAATGGTTTTTTTGTAAAGTTGCATTTGACTTGTAAAAATGCAGACCCCAGGGTTCTTAAATGGGGGGTTTGTCTGGTTTTTAATTACTGTTTCTTAAAGATAGTTCCTCTTCTTTCCTATGTTTGTTTTTTGCACATTGAGCCTATTTACAATTTCTCGTGCAAATATGAGTTTCCTTATTTCATTGGAATAAATACTTTGTGCATGAAGCTTAAGGTTGGACTGTATAACGAAGCTAAGAAACTGGTGGTAACATTTATGAAATACTAAAACTCAAGTTTGTTGTTACTAAGAGAACAAAATATCCTCAGCTTGAACTGAGTTTGTCCTAAAATTCTGAAGATGGTATCTCAGTCATTACCAATAAACTGTCCTATCAAAATTTAACAAAGTTGTAGATCAAATTTTCATTCTAAGTGTCCTTATAACACTTTCTGACATTGGAAGGCCCTTAAATGGCACATTTATCAGTGAAGAAAAGGTGCGTAGCATTTGAACTGTATTTATTAATAAAGAGAAGGGGTTGCTCAGATTGAGATAAAAACTTTTTAAAAATGTGCTGTGGCTGTCATAGTTATCATATTTAGTTCCAAATATGGATTTTTATAATACAATTTTACTAAGCTTGCATTTTTACCCCTCAGAAAACATTGCCAAATCCTCTGTTGTCAGGAACTTTGAGAAGCATGGAAATCAGATGCTAACCTATATATCAAAACAGATACTTAAGACTGTGCTATTCCATGTATACACTTTTCTTCAAAAGCTTTTCATTCCCTTTAGTCCAGCATTGTTTACCAGGATTTTAGATGACCCTTGTGAACCCAGTGCATCCTGGTGAAATAGTGAATTCTGCACATAACCCCCTCACAACCCAGGTCAAAGCTGTTAGGGGTTTTGTGGATTTTTTCTTAAAACTGAATAGTCTTTTGGATTTTCAGACATTATCAGCAAAGCAGCACCTAAAAAATGTCACTAATTTGAAGTTCCTTCTGATAGCAAATGCTGTCAAGTGCAATTTCAAATTTAGTGGCATAGGGCATTCCCTTCCAAGGTCTGACCTTATCGGCCTGGCACTGGGAAACTGAGAAACACATTGCTTTTACAGCGTGCTTGTGAAGCCAGCTTCGCTAAAATGCTTGGCTTACAAACCTTACAAAGAGCAACCAAAGCAGAAATTCTGCACTTAAAAACTGGCAGACTTTTTTCTTATCCAATTAAGGGAAGGTCAGAATTGCACTACATGATTTGCTGACTTGTTAGCATTTATTAAAAGGCTTTATAGGCACGCTGCTGCCAGATTTCAGGTATAACCAAATGTCCCCTTGACTTTGCTGGAATGCTAATTGACTAGCAGCACAGCATGAATGGTGAAAGTATGTGCTTCATTTAACTAATCTTCAATCTTCAACGCAAAAGTAATCTCAAAAGGTTATTAGATCTTGTGTCATATGGAGCATTTTAGGACAAACTAGCCAACTGTATTTTCATTGTTTTGTGAATAGCATAAAAACATCTGTTCAGATAAATCCAATATAAACAGTAGGAGAGTTTTACATAGGATAAACCAGCACCAATGTATTGAAAAGGAAAATGGTTTAGGCAAGCATTTGCCTCATGAAGATGGAGAGTTATTTACTAGTAAATGCTCATCTGTTCTGTAAAAGCTATAGGGCTTTTGATTTTATGTCAATATTTTTTATAACTAAGGATCTAGTGTTGCCATAATGAGAACTATAAGTGCCCAACATGTTATGTTATAAAGAAATGACTTTCAGTTGTGGGAGACAGCTCGTTATGAAATCGTGATGTATAATCAAAATTTCCTTCAAGAATTGTGAGCAGTGATTATTTGAACTGTTTGTGGAAAGTGCACAAAAAATTTATGTGCGACAGAGTGGGAAGGTTCCTAACAGGTCATTTTATTTCTGACGAATGTACAGCACTTCAGTCGATGTTTGTGAGCAACACAGCCTTAACCCTGACACTTTTCCTTTGGCTTTATGACATGGGAACGTTCCCTAAGTTGCATAGTGTATGGCAGCAGCCCCTGATAGAAATTTCTACCAGCTGATATGCTGCAGCTTTCCATTTCTAGGAGTGTTTCCAGTTCTTTTTTTCGTGTTTTTTTAAAAGTTTTTGTACATTCCATCTTTGTAAGTCAATATATGTTTTGTGTATATGTAAGCCTTGCACTCTGTTGACACTCATAATGAAATGTTCTTCTCACTTGTTTTTTTGTTGTTGATGATGTTTTTGTTTGTTTTTTTAAATCCCTATGAGGCTAAATACAGACTTTTTCTCCTTAAGGTCAAGGATGAAAGATGCACAACCAAGTGTGTGTGTGTGTGTGTGCGCGCGTGCGTGTGCATGTGTGTGTGTGTGTGTGTAGTTTTAGCTTTCTGTGTGCCATGGTATTCATAATGCTTTAGCTGACAAAAAAAATTACTCTGTCTTGGAAATGTAGGAAAACCAGAGTCAAATGTGTACCTTTACCACGCACAAAAATTCCAAATAATAAAAATAAAGCTTGTTTCCTCTGTTATTTTCATGGTTGAGGATTTATTTTTCATATGTCTCATACTCACTGTCCCTAAAAGTAACCTCATAATGCAGGAAGACAGGTAATTTTTTCCAAATTTCTTCCCTGACACCACAGGTCACAAGCCAAGGAAACTGTGATTTTTTCATGGGTGTGAAGCTTTTATGTAGACACAGGAGAAAGAGGGACTTGAGTTGTTCTTGGGAAGAAGGTGCAGAGTTGGAGCTTCCTTATTGCTCCCTTCCTTCTTCAGTCCAGGAATCAAAATTAAGATTTTCATTGGTGGCAATAAGATTAAGAGCTGTAAGCTTTTCTGCTGGCATCACAGAAGTACACTGTACCTTTTAGCTAAGGTGTGCTATAATCTTTCAAGGGTCTGTTGCAGAAAACCAAACTAAATTATTGTGGAGAACAGAAAATTTGCCTTAGGAGTTCAGTCTGAGTCTGTTCCTGTAAGAATAAATTTCCAGCTTGTATTAACTTTAATTTTACATAGTATCTATGTCTTCTTGGTCACTGGTGAACTCTCCAAACCTGAATCATTTGAGAACTGAGTGTGACTGGGAACTTGCTCACGAAGTAAGACAGAATCTTCAGATACATCATTTGGCTTGGATTGCAACCTCAGTGGAGGGGACCAGAGGGGTCAGTGAAACCCCCAGTGATGAGTGTTTGCTCAGTGGCAGGACAGTCAGAAATGGGACAGCTGAAATATTAGGTACTGTCCTTTTACGTGGATCTTTCCCACAAACTCTGTAGAGGAATCTGTGTTTTATTCTTTCTTGCAAGTCACAGGGAGTGTCGGCAGCCATGTTTCCATGCCTCATTTTTCTCCTAAAGACAAACTTAGTACAACATAATGGATCCGTTTTGGTTTTTTGTCAGTCTCCAGATGAATACACGTTCAGCAAATAGACTCTTGGTGCTGAATGTACTCGTCTACCTGCCCTGAAGTTCAGATACTTACAAAAGGCTTTATTTGGCCGCCAGCTAAAACACCACCACATCTTGAAGCAGAGCAGTGTTGGTTTGACATTCAGAGTTGCAGAGCACTTGTTCCTTCCCATGTGAAAAAAGATCAGAAAGAACAGAAGCAATAGCACAGGATATCCCGAAACCACCAGGCTTAGTAGGTAAGACTCTTGTTACATTTCCAATCTTTTACTTGTAGGCTAGAAATGTTTTCTGTCCCCTGGATTATTACAGCAGAGGCTCTTCACCACTGAGCAAAATCAGACAGACAGGCAGAACTAATACTGGGGAACACTGTCATTTACCAGAAAATATCTGCAGTAAATGGCCAAGTTCCTCTTTGACACTCTTGTGGTACTTATTTAAATACCTAAATGAGGCAGCAGAATCTTTTAAAAGTTCTGTGAATAGGACTACAAAACTCAGTCTCACCAATGAGAAACAATGTCAGGGAGAATAAGGCCAAAGCAGCAAAGGAGCAGGTACTTTGGGCAGCCACCACTAACCAGGCTCTCTGTCTTTAGAGTGGTACCCCCTTAACGTGCTGTTGCACGTTCAAAAACGTTTCATTGTTCCTTGGGCTGAAGTTCTCTCTCACATCCAGCTGTGCTGCTCTGCAGTTAACTATCCCCACAGTTGTGCTGACAGTTCATGTGAATCCTCCCTAATTTGGACCAGACTGAACTATCTCAGTGGAGTGGAACAGTCAATGTCATTTCTGTGGACAGATGTTCTCCCTAGGCAGGCCCCAGCTGTGCTGGTGGAGGAGATACCCAGCACTTGCTGCTCATTGCTAGGCGCAGTTGAAGGCTGCCGCCCTCAGATCTGTGGGCATATGAATGCCTTGTTCCTTCAGTGAAATGCCTCGTGACCAAAATCCTAGTGCTTAAGCTACTCACCTCTAGGATAACCGCAATGCTCACTTCAGCAGCTCTTCCTGGCAAAGCTGTGGAGGCAGTAAGTTTTGGGGGAGGGCCAGCTAGCATTTCTCACCAAGAGTTTCTCACTCAAGGGTTAAATGTTTGTAGGGAGAACATCTGCTTACAGTCCAAAAGCTCATTCAAGGATGAAATGAGGCAGCAGATGCTGCAGAGACTGGCCTGTATGGGAAACTCATGGATCATATTGCTTCCTGATATGTGGCCACAGCCCATGACAGACTGCTTGGATCCCAGAGAAATTGGTATCACCCGCCATGGGTAAGCATCTCCTCGAACTCTCCTTCTCCATGCTTAAGCTCTACTGCTGTCAGTCATACAGGTGGTGTGGGAGGCAGCCACAGGACTGGAAAGGCTTGCTCTTACTCTTCTAGAAATAAACTGATCTGCTGTTCAACTTGAATTCTTCTCCCCTGAAAAAATAGCTCAAGTAATTAAGACTGTGCTATGGCACATATGTATGAAAGGAACAAAATTAAAATAGGACAATTTTCATTCTTCTACTGCCTAAGCTTCCTGCCATCGTCACTTTATTGGCCTTTCAAAACAAAATTTCTAACAGTAATTCTACAGTCAATTGTAAGAGCAAAATGAAGGAGAGTACAAATTTAATCTCATCCAAGCACAATGTAACACTGACAAAGCACTGTATTTTCTCTAACTCAGGAACAGTGAAAAACTATTTTAAAAATAGTTTTTAAAAATCTCAGTCGGACTCCTAGAATAGAAAATGTAGCCCAAATTGTTAAAACTTAAAAAAATCACAGGAAAATGAGAACAATCTTCTAACAGAAAGACACAGTTATGAGTCTCCCTTCCACAGTATTCCCATCCATTGTCTTGTTTTTAGAATCATAGCATATGAATAGCAGTTTTGGGAAATAACATGTTTAGACATTCTGAAGCCCATTAAAAATGCCAGGCCTTTATGTATGTTAGGAGTCATTCATTCCATTTTATGCAGTAAGGGAAAACCACCCTTCAAATGACAAATCATGAGATGCACCGTGTTCCCCTTTCGTTTGAGACCTCTTTCACCCCTGGTCTTTCAACTAATTAGTTTTGATCTGGCACTGCAAAATGTGGGAGATGTTAGAGAACCTCCTATTACAAAGCAAACTGGACCCGGTGATGTGGCTGATGAGAGGAAAGCTAATGTCTTTACAAACAATTTGATGGGTGCAAGTATGGGTGTTAACCTCTTTGAAAGGGGTCTTCATGTCTCTATTAACTTTGGGCAGCAGGTTTGTTACAGAGCCCAGACAGCTCGGCTCCCGAAACAGACAAGTGAGGGTCTGCACAAGCCCGAGTTTCTGAACTGTGGGGTACAATAGTAGGTTCAAGGGGGGAATGTGTGGTAGGCGGTTCGGGAAGGCTGTACCTTCCCAGTACCTCAGCCAATGGGGAAAGGAAGAGGGCAACATGCGGCCGGGAGTTTGGGACTAAAGGAGGCTGCGCCCTCCAAAAGCTCGAGACAGAAAAGCCCCCGGTGGATTCTCTCCCTTTGTTCAAATAAAGTTGCAGGACTCCTCTGTCTCCTTTTCGGACATGAACCACTGGCGCTTGTGGATTTTCCTGACACCATGAAAGGGCTTCAGGGCTGCCAGGGCACTTGGGGCAGCTGAGCCCAGCTGTCCACAGGGGCCATGGGCAGAGAAAACCTGCTGAGCCACCTGCTCCACCATCGCCCGAGAGCATGGCCTGATGTTTTGGAGGTGCATGGGCTGTCCGGGTTGCTGCGATCACGTTTGACTGCTCAAACAAGGAATGCCTTCCAGGTGTGTGCTCCAGCCGTGTGCTGGCTCTGTCTGGGGGTGACACCTGGGTGTTTGCTGCCAGTCTACTTTCACATGTAATGGGTAGATGCAGCATTGCTGCCTCACATGTACCAAACAGAAGACATGAGGTATGTGCCCCAAGCCCAACTCAGAGTGAGTGTCCCTCTGAAAACCCCTCTTTCCTCTCTTCTTCCTCTACTGCAGGCAGCATGTTCAGCTCTGACACCCCCCTGCCACTCATACCTGTCGCTTGGAGCAAACCTACGGTGCAATGGGGACTTTGCAAATGTTGCAGCAACCATTCGCTTGGCAGCAGCAAAAAGCCAGCGGAGCTCAGTTTTGTTTCAGGCTGTGAAAGGAGCAGGAAGGGGCCCTCACCCTTGGACTGCAGAGGTGAGTGTGACAGGAGGAAAAGAGCTGTCACAGGGAGCGTGGGGACATAGTCACTTTGAGGGCTGGCCAAAGGAAATGGAAGGCAGGGAGACAGAATACGAGCCCTCACAGCAGATGAGGGGGCGTACCAACAGATTTCATCCTGAGTTAGCAAGCTGAAAATGTGATGCACGTGAGAGAATCAAAGAACAAAAAGCTTTGTATTAAAAATGTATTTTCTGATTTGCATTTCATTTTTTAGTAAAACGCTGGTGTGCACAATGAGGAATGGGATCATGGGCTGCACGGAAAAGGACTTCAGGTTTCAGGAAAGGGGTCAGCTTGCAAAAGGTATGGGAAAATCTCCACAGGAACTGGCTGAATATCTCAGCTTGCACGTTTTCATTTGCTTGAATTTAAACTCTAGATTTAGTATGGCAGATACGAACCCACTGCCGCTGCAAAGCAATTTCCCAGAACTGCTGCAGCTGCAGGAAAGTGATTTACAACACAAATAATAATTAAAACAAGCTGTCAGTAACTAAAGTTGCTAGAACAGTCATCACAACGAACAACTGTTTCAAGCAACATCAGATGTGGCCAGGCCCTTCACTTCCACAGGCAGCGAGGGCTTTATTTCTCCATGTCTCCCGCTCCTGTGCCAGGCCAGTCGTACAACAACACACGTCGTGTCAGACCACAGTTCACGTGTTCTTTTTGTCCCCTCAGTTTTATTCTACGACACCACCCAGCGGGTAAAACAAACAAACAAACAAACACAAAAACCCAACAACATAAAAACCCAAACAAAACAAAACAAAACAAACAAAAACCGCGCACGTTCGCGGTGGCCGAAACCGCCGCGTGTTGTGCGGCCGGCCCGATCCCGCCGCCGCCGTGAGGGCGGTGAGGGCCGCGGGCCGGGCGGAGCGGGCGGCAGGCGGCGCTGCGCACGCGGCCTCCCGCCGGCCCCTTCCCGCCCGGTGGCGCCGGCATCAAACCGCGCCGCCCGCCCCCGACATGGCAAGCGGGGCC
>VXBT01003993.1:585723-648079 GCA_013400235.1 Oriolus oriolus
CGTGATAACGGCGGGCGGCAGCCAGGGCTGCGGGCGGGTGATGGCGGGTGACGGTCGCCCGCGCCTCGCCTCGCCGTCCCTCCGACCCGGCGGCTCTGGGGGGAGCGGGGCTCCTGCTCCGTGGAGGCCCCACGGTGTCGGTTCTGGGGGCGCAGCGTCACCACGGTGCGGGCCGTGCCTTCCGGTTGTTGAAGAGCGGTGTGAGCCAGCACCTGGAGGAGTAGCTATAGCCCCGTGGCTGCTTGCCCCCGAGACACGGGGGCCCAGGTGCGGCCAGGCTGAGCCTCTGGCTGCGGCTGCGGGGAGGTGGGAGCGGGCAGAGCGACTCGCAGGTGTGCCCGAGTGCGGTCACAGCACCGCATTCTTCCGTCTGCCTGCGGGAGAGGTAGCGAAATGGATGCTTCTGGTGTGGTTAATATTTGTGGTGGGGACGCCTGCCAGTGAGGTAGGAGGGAGAAATTAATGTGAAAGTTAATAACCTTCATCGAGAGAGCTCTTGGCTTCGTTGTTTTGCTGTGTTGGTGGAAGTGGTGGTGTGAAACTTGGCGCCCGAGGGGCGCAGCTACAAGCACATGCTTCCAGAAACGCCGCTGCCATTCCACGTCGTGCGGCTACGGGTTTTGTTCGTGTTGCTGCTGACGGTGTCAGTGCTCTTGGGGAAGGCAGGGAGGTGGAAGCTAAATCCCTCTGCTTTCTGTTCATGCTCCTGCTTGCATGTACGTGGCAGCTCCAGGTTCTAATCCTGCAGTGTACTGACACCGCAGGAGACAGCAGTGCCAGCAGTGCTGACCTAGGGTATCACTGGCTAAAAGAGGAGAGAGGGGCCCTAAGAAAATAGTAATGGTGCTTTTTGTTGAATATAATATTGAATTGCTTCTGTTCCTCTCTCTGTGTTATTGTAGCTGCATAAGCTAGCTTTTACGTTTGTTTTTTAAAATTAAATCAATCTGGCCATTTTGCCTTTGGTGTATGTCTTTAAGTGTTGTGTGCTGCCCAATTGTATTCTTTCTTGAAGAAGGAAGCAGCTGTTAAAACGTAAAAATGGTGTTGGCTCCTTTCTGTTGGAAATGTAACCATGTGTTTCTCAAAGCGTCTTGTTATTAAACCAACCACTTCCACTGACTTACAGGCAACAATATGCCTTTTTTTTTTTTTTAATGAGCCCTTTTTCTCCCAACATCCTAATTTGCCCTTTCTATCCCCCTTTCCCTTTTTTTTGTAGCTGCACACAGTGTGTGAAGCAGGGAGTGGGGCAAGGGGAAACTTTTCAGATTCACATTGTGGCTGCTGCTTTTGGGTTGTTGAGGACTATGCTAAATGCTGTTAATAAAACTGAAATATTTTATGGCCTAATCTTATAAGAGGCATATCAAAATAGCATCTCTGAAAGTGACCAGAGGAGACTGTTTCTCAGTTTTGTAGGTAAAAAACTGCTACAGCTGGTAGCAGCTTGTGAAAAGCCATTTCTGCCTTTTGCTTGTAGTTCAACCCAAGTTATTTAATGCTTGGTCACACAACCAGAGAGAAAACAAATAAAAGCAGCACAGTTTTTAAAATGTGACCTTGAAATTATAAAGTTGGTTACGACCTTTGAAGAAAAACATACCTCAAAATGTTTTTTATCTTCTTAAAAAAACCTGGCATACAACTCAACACTGTTGTCTGTATATCACAAGATAGAAAGCAATTCTTAAAAAAAAAATAAACAGAAGGTACTCCTTATCTTTTTAAGGGTTGTTAAACATTTGTGTGAGTTTGATATAAATACGTATTTTGGGATTGGTGTGTGTCAGGAAACACTGAGGCTGGAGCAGGTTTGGGTTATATGAAGGGCTGGCTCCAAACTTAAAGGTAGGTCCCTCTATTTAATAGATGATCTTGGTGTAGTGATTATTTGCAAAGAAGGAGTTTGTCTGAAAGTCTGGGCTTAATGGTAAGGTATTTTAAAGGATGGCCAATACAACTTACAAGTAAATAGATTTGAATTCTGAGGAGATGCTAATTATTCAAATCTCTGAATGTCTTGGTTTGGTTTTTTTCCCCTGTTCTAGTCCAAGAAAAAAGGTCTGAGCTTTGAGGAGAAGAGAGCTCGCATGATGGAGATCTTTTTTGAAACAGTAAGTAACTTGCAATCGTCCTGCATTTACATTGGTGGCAAAACAGGTCCTAAAAGAAGCTTAACTGTAGATGCAGCTGAATTCTATATCCTGGCATGCATTTCACTTATGCCCTGTGACACTGAGAGTGTAAATTACAGGGTCAAAACTTCATTCATTTAACCTCTGATCAGGTGGCTCATCCCTAGGTGGATCCAAGGAATGAAGATGCACAGGTGGCGTTAAATTCTTCACGTGCTTCCTATGCAAATCTTCTCATTTTGAGTCTGTTACCATAAGAGGGGACAGCAGGAAATCAGAAAGTATCTCACTGCATTTTGTGGGAGGAGGAAGAGATCTGAGCATTAAAAAAACTTGATAGCAGAGTTGGGAAGGGTTCCTGGGGAGAAGAAGGCTGGAGATCCAAAAGCTGAGCTACAATTGTATTGGTGGCATATGTAACCTACCATGTTTTACCTTTTAGAAAAAATACTGTGACACTTGAGTACTTGAGCAATGTGGTGCATCTGTGCTGACAGTCTAACCTGGGCTTTAAGGGCTTTGTAGTCTAATTTGAGATGAAATATGATGACTTCAGAGCACCAAAGGAAAGAACAGGGCTTTAAGTATTTTTCTTCTTATTTAATTCTCAGAATGTTCCAATTCTGTTGAGAGATATGCAGGCTATTTCCCTAGCAAAACTGAAACATACAGTGCATTTCCTACTTGCTTTTGTTGGCATTGACGTAGTGTAAAAAACACTCAAGCTTAGATGGTGCTGTCATTTGGAACTGAAGTGTCTTCCATGTTTTGCACAGAAAGATGTCTTCCAGTTGAAGGATCTAGAGAAGATTGCTCCAAAAGAAAAAGGGATTAGTAAGTGTTTACAAAAGTTATTTCTCTTGAGCAAGTAATCATTTTTGGGACAGGTCCTGCAGTGTAAATTTTCCTGGCTACAATTTTAGGTTTGTGATTTCAATAGTGGAAAATATAGCCAGGGTGGGAGACTGGTCAATGGCAGGGCTGTAGTGTTAAAAGTGACATGGGATGGGGGCTTTCTTAGGCTCTGAGCTGCCTGACTTGCAGTGACTTTCAGTGTATAAAATCATTATGTGCGCTCAGGTATTAAACATCCGCCTGTGAAGTCACAAATGTTTAAAATGCTAGTCCAAATATACATGGGCAGGGTGCTGTTGAGCTTTTCCCCTCTAAAAATGGCTGGACAGCTATAAATGGGAAGGGGCTTGTCTTTTCAGTAAAAGCCTTCCTGATGAGATCCATTGGTTTAGGATTAGGTCCAAGAGGGTTTATGTGTGCTCTTGGATTGTTTTGTATGTTCCTTATTCTTCTTCCTTCTATGCTCATTGACAAAAGGGAGAGCAAAGCATAATGTTTGCGTAGTTGCCTCGGTCCTTGACTAGCATATCTTGGTGGCACTGCAGGAGTAAATGAACTTGCTGAGAGAACTGCAGACGTGAATATCACAAAGAGTTTTTCAGTTGTTTCAGCAGCTGACAGAGGCATTCATGGGCTTCTGAAGAGATGTGGTGCTGTCTTGATTGGTTTGTCAATGCATATGTTTAATTGTAATTTGCAGTAAATTTGAATTTAGAGTTTCTAAGAGCATTAACACCTTTGAATAGTCGAAATTTGTCCTGTCTCTGCATATGAAGGCAGTTGGCCGCACAACCCAAGCCTCAGTTACTCTGAAAAGAAAAAATTACTAACATGTGGGAACGCCCCCATCCTGGCATCCAGCCTATAGCTTCCTAAAGGTATGGGATCCCCTGTAGTCTTGAAATTGAACATCAGATTCCAAAACACATAAATGAGCTCACAGGTCTTTCTATCTGCAACACCTGAGGATAACGTAACAGCTTAGCTTTGTTGAACAGGTATCATTTTTTAAAATGGTGAATTATACCACAGGTTTGCTGGGAAATGATCAGTATGTTTAGAAATGTTGATCCTTGTGAGTGTAAATTATGTTCTGTGTTGGAAGTGAATCTAATCAGAATCAGAATCTGTCCTTCCTGAGTCTGTAGACAGATGGCTTTAGTGCCTCTGCTGCTATGAAATACTTTGTTAAGCATTACAAAGTGAAATGTAATTACACTCCCAATCAAGAAACCTAAACAAGTTAATCCGAGTTAGAATTAAGATTGCAAGACAACTTCTCAGGTACCTCTCATGGGTTTGTTATGGTATTGTAGTGTAATATGCATGTATTTTGTGCAATACTTACGAACAGTGTTTGCAAACATCTGGTAGCAGATGTGCAGAATAGCAGTGTTCAGGAGCAAACTGCTGATTTCAAAGAGGTTCATCCCTTCAAGTGAAGCTTTGGGGATGTCCTTGTGAAATCTTCCAGCTAGCTGACTATTAGAGGAAAATACAGATGATTGTAGATGGTGGCTTATGGTATTCACAATTCTCCATAGTTTAGGTGCTATGTGGTTCTAATTTTACATTTTTGCTTTTATTAGCCTCAATGTCAGTGAAAGAGATTCTGCAAAGCCTTGTTGATGATGGCATGGTGGACACTGATAGAATTGGAACTTCCAATTATTTCTGGGCTTTTCCAAGTAAAGCTCTTCATGCCAGGAAGCGTAAATTGGAGGAGTTAGAGTCTCAGGTAAATCTGTTTTATGAAAAATATTTGTTTATCTGAATGGGTTTGCTTTTTCTTAGACCCCCTTGTCATTCTTGTTTATATCTCTCATGTGTACAAATGTACATGTCCACACACACAGATATTACTATAGGAATTATCTGTCATTCATGGTAGGGCATTGTCATTATCTTAACTGTCACATCAGGAAAACTTTGGAGGTTCTTGCTGGAGCTCGAGAAAATTGTTGTCTACTTGCTGCTGAAAGCATGTTAGTCAAGATGCAAAGCATCATTTAACGACTCAGAACATTTAGGTAGTATGTTTTTGTGTCTTTTATAGAATGTAGGCCATCATGTGGTGGTAATAACCTAAAAGTGATGACACCTGAAATGCATAACCTGAGTAAATGGGGCAGTGGTTTCTACTTAGGCCATTGGGCTTTCATCTGCTTTTATCGGTGGTATAATTTGTGAGCACTTCTGTAATCCCATACTGCAGTTTTAGCAGGAGAAAAGAGCAAACTGGTCGTGAATCATAGAACCAAGGAATGGTTGGGGTTGGAAGGGACCTCTGGAGATCTATTCCAATTCCCTGCGAAAGCAGGTTCACCAGGAGCAGGTTGCACATGATCACGTCCTGGGGGATTTGGAGTATCTCCAGAGAAGGAGAGTCGATGACCTCCCTGGGCAGCCTGTTCCAATGCTCTGACATGCTCAAAGGAAAGAAGTTTTTTCTCGTATTTAGATAGAACTTTGTGTTTGTGCCAGTCGCCTCTTGTCTTGTTGCTGGACACCACTGTAATGAGTCTGGCTCCATCCTCTGGACACCTGCCCTTAAGGTATTTGTATTGATAAGATGCCCTCTCTTCTCTAAAGTCATCTCTTCTTTAGGCTGCACTGGCCCAGCTCCCTCAGCCTTTCCTCATAGGAGAGATGCTCTAGTTCCCTCCTCATCCCCATAGCCCTCTGCCAGACCCTCTCCAGTAGCTGCTTGTCTTTCCTGAGCTGGGGAGCCCAGAACTGGGCAGAGCGCTCCTGAGGAGGCCTCACCAGGGCAGAGGAGAGGGGAGGAGAGGCTCTTCTGCAGAAGAGCAGGGCATATTTTGTTGCAACGTTGCTGTTCTGTTCATCTGGTTCTTTCCTCCTTTTTAGGAACTGTCTGTCTTTCTGCTTCTAATGGAAGTGGGAAAGCATCTATTCATCAGTTTATTTGCAATGGGAGTATATAATAACAAGATGAACAAACGAGCTTTATGAGACCATGTGGTGTGATTGTACCACAGCACTGCCAACTCTTCCCATGATTATTTAGCATTATGTTTTTTCATCAAAGAATCATTTGAATTAATGCAGATTTACTGGTAGCATTTTTACTGACATTATTTTCTTCAGGCATAGCTCTGAATGAATCTCAGGCACTGCTGTCTTATGTACAGTGTTGTCAACTTCAGCTATTTCTTTGTATTTATACAATTATATCAAAATAATTAAAAGAAAAATGCTTTTTTTCCCCAGCTTGAATTGAAAAAGGGGTCTGATTTTAGCTGACTATAGTTGTACTATTTTCAGGCATGGACTTAATCCTGGCACAAATGGACTTAAATTAATTTTTATTGTAGTAACAATGCACTGATTCTTACTCCAGTGAAGTTTCATTTGTCTAAACAGATTAGTTTAACTCTGCACTGACTTGGAACTGAACTTCCTAGTAAAATTACTCAACTTATTAGTATATTCACACAAGGTTTGGACCACGCTACTTAGTCTGCCAGCACATAAATTGCCAGCTGAGCAATTGAACAAATACATTCCAAAACTCCTGCTTTGTTCACCAAACTCTCTGGTGCCACTGTTTTGCTGAATGCAAATTATTTGCTCTTGGATCCTCTTTGTTGTTGCTCCTACTCCATATTATAGCTGAGCAGCTGAATGAAGGAGTTGATATTTGTTGTCCTTGCCCTTGGGCCTAGTCCCGTCATGAATTTTAAACATAAGCAGGTCTCTGGCATACCCTGACAGATATCTTCCTTGGAATGTCTTGCAGAATCTGCATAATGTGCTCCATGGTAAGTATCCAGGAATTACCTACAAAAATATGCTGTACTGCTTTAATGGTACTTTTACTTACACAAACACATCTATTATTGTGAAAGCGTAATAGGCACGTAGTTATTGATTTGTAATGTTATTTTATGGTTATTTCTGTGTAGCGATACACTATTCTGTTATGAACAATTCTGCAATATAAAACTGTTCCAGTGGAAGGAATTAGTTTTGTTACCAGAACCTTATTTGCAAGCCAAGCCCTGTCCCTGACATATGGGTTTATGGGTACAAGAGCTCTCTTTAGATGATGCTATGAGTCTTTAAAAGTACTTCTCTTCATTACCTTGCTTTTCTGCTGAGACTGGAAATGTTTCAGGGAAAAGCATTTTCACCAGCTGAAAATAACTTCTCTGTTGACACAGTGGTAAGGTGGCATTTTCAATGAAAAGCTCTGAACGTTTTTACAAGATGGTAACAGGTTCTGTCTGTGAGTTCAAATTAGCTCTTTTGGTGTTTGTATTCTTCTTGATGTGCACATGCAGATTTTCTTAAGGGCTTCTAAATCTGGTCACTGACTATCACGAAACTTCTTGTCAGAACATACAAACCAGAGGAAAAAGTCAGCTATTGTACCATTTCTGCTGCATGTTGCTTGTCTTTGATCATTCCCATGTAGAACTTGTGGCATGCTGAGAGATGTGTTTTCTCTCTGTGTCTTGTCCAGATTGATTGTTAACTACATGAGTCGGTCTCTTTGTTCAGCAGTTAAAAGGCAGAATCAGGCTGCCTTATGTAAAGCATGTTTAAAAATCAGCAGTTCAGTTCATGCTGCAATTAAGGCTTTTTACCAGGAGGCATTATCTTTGTTTCCTGAGGGCATGGATAAATAGTCAAGGGAAAGGAGTGATCCCAAATGCTGAACTGTCATTTGAAAATAATGTGGAGGAGCAGAACAGGCTTCTTCATGATGCAAATTCTCCTGTTAATTCACAGCACCGAGGCTTATGTTTGACAAGTTGGGCCTACATACACTGGTACTTCAGAATGTTATAGCCAGGTTGCTTATAGCATTCTGTGTCTTACAGAACTTGTGATTGTGGGAGGCTGTTTTAGGAGCTGTTCTTGAAGCAATTTTTTTGTTTGAGATTTTGTAGTGATTATTAAGCCACACCCCATCTTAGAGGTCCAGAAGCAAAGAAGGCTGACTGGGTACTCGTAATGAAGATCAAGCCAGTTCTGTCCGGATGTTTCAAGCTGCACTTCACAGGGGTTCTGTATACCCTAGACTTTTTTCAGGAAGGATTTATTACATCATCAGTGTGCAGAGATATGGCAATTAAAAACAATGCTAAAGTTTCTCCTGACAGCTCTCCTGCCTGACCCCATCTTTTGGCTTGCTTTTGTGGAGGCAGGTGTTTGGAGAGGGGCACTAATCCCTGATTTAAATATATAGCAGATCTCGTGCTGATCTAATTAGGATCTTGGTGGTGCCCTCTAACCCAGATTTACTGCTTGGACCGCTTCCTGTTTTTCTGAAAAGCAAGGACAGCAAATATCTTTAGTTTGTGTAGCATCTGCTGGAACTATTTCCTCCAATAGCTCACAGAGTGAGAATTGCTAAGTAGGTCCCTTTGGATTTTGTATTGATTTGTTTTGCAGTGGCATGGTTGTTCTTAAAGGTTTATGCCTTCTGCCAGGTGCTTAATCTTCACCTCTTGGTTATGCTAATGTATCTGTGAAGAGGACCACTGAAAAAGGGAAATAATGTTGGAAGCTGCATTTTGGTTAGATGGGTTTATACACACATTTGGTTTGTTTGCATGTGGAAGTTGCATTTGGTTAGATTGGCTACAGGTATGAGATGGTGAAACTAGAGTGAGGGTGTGGACTGAGAAATAAAGTTTTAATGATGTTTATAAATGGAGAAATTTTTAATGTAACCTCACCTGTCAAGAGAACTTTGGAAGCTTTACTGATGGGATGGTTAGGTCTCGGTTTTCTTCCTTCCCTAAGAAAAGGTGAAGTGATGTGATTTTATTCTTTATCAGTATTTTCCTGGCTGTTGGATTCAAAAGCTTTGAATTACCTATGATCAGTTATAGTTTGACAAAACAAGATGTTTATTCTTGGCATAAGAATTGTGAGTGAGGAAAAGAGAAGTCTTTCTCATGTAGCCTAGTATAAACAGATTCAGCTTAGATTTTCTTTCATTTTTTCATCTGTGTCTTGGGCAAAACACTTGCATCTGTGCTGAGAGGGACCTGAAATACTAAGCACTTCAAAGATGTTGTGGTTGTTAGCGTGATTATTGACAGTACTGTGAGCACTCTACTCCAGTAGCTTGGGAAAACAACCAGTTTGTTTCCTTTCCTCGGTGTGATGTTGTTCCTTTCACTGTTCGGTTTAAAACCGTTCATTTCACTGTGTTGTTACTTGTCTCATTTCTCATGGTGTTGCTTTCTTGTGGGTTAATTTTTTGTGTTCTGGGGATTTCCAAGGGAAAGTTTATGAGCCAAAGGTATTACAGCTGCTCTTCCAGCTGAGAGCAAAATGGTGTCACCTTGCACTGCAACAAAGATTGACGAGAATCTTTTTAGAGCAGGACACAGGATGGACATTTTGTGCTGTTCCCTGTGCTTGCTTCAACATACTTGTGACCAAGAGACTTGAGAGTTCCTGGCAATTTTTTTCTCCCACTAAGCATTGCATTGGGCCAGTGTTAGTTAAGACAGAAAGGATTAGTTGATGTTTCATTCCTTAAATCCCTGCCCTGGGGTTGGTAAGAGGAGGGATTTTCACTTCTTATGACTCATATATTGAACCAAGTGGAGAATTAGAAGTGGGTGCATCCTGGTGCATCCTGGCTCACATTTGGTAGCTAGTTTAAAAAAAAAAAAAAGGAAAAAACCCCCCCAAGAGCCCCCCCCCCCTGGTGGGACCTTGTTAAAATCAAGTGACTTCATATGTATTAAACTGTTTGTACTAATGAGCATTGAAATATGAAATAATTTATTTTAGTAAAAATAAACTAGGGGAATGCTGTATTAGGAAAGGCTTATGTTAGGAACTCACATTGTTTGAAAACAGTTAATGGAAAAAAATATTTGTATTGTGAGAAATCTGGCTTGAATCCTCCTGAAGACATTTGACAACATAACTAAAAGGAGAGACCCTTTTTTGTTTAGAATGCACACAAAAAAATTGAGTTTTAACCATCAGAAAGTTCTTTCAAGACACAGGTTGGTTTATTTCTATCCTTTTAGATATCTTTTTCCTCCTTAAATACTGTGACTGGAAAGGTGCTGAATAAAGTCTGCTTGAGACCAATGACTGACGCTCAGGAAACTTCTGCTGTCCCCATTGTTTCAGTGTGAGCAGCTGCCTCCTTCATCCAATTGACTCACTCAATTGTTGAGGTATTTGCACGCAGTTTGGAGGCTGATTCTGGACTGCAGTTAGGTACAAATGCTCAGCAGTGGCTGGCTAAAAGTAACCAATCCTGAACTGAGGTACAAATCCGTGGAGATGACAGATGTGCAGTGAGGGGTAGCGGGCTCCTGATGGTGCTCAGAGTCGGGTCATGTTGCTGAAGATACTGGACAAGTTATGTGCCCTGGCTGGAGCTTTGCATCAGCAGAGAGAGTCTGTGGGATCTAGTTCTGTGGAGCAAGCTTTTGGCATTGCTTTGTTGAGGTGTCCTCAGCAGATGGTACACCATCAGCTCTTAGCAGAGCTCCATACACACCTCAGGTCTCTGTTGCAGTTTTCAGCCCCTGATGGTTCTGAATGCAGGGTCTCACTGTTTTGGGTTTTTTTGCCTCATAGCAGTGATGAGCTGTACCTCTAGTTACATGTGCAACACCTTTGGAATCCATGGCCTAATGCTTTTGATAGAACAGTTTATTTTTTGGGTGTAATATTTTCACATTATGATCCATTGAAAAGCTGTATTCAGTATTCAGTGTGTTTTTAAAAATTCTTCATCTATTTATCGAAAAAAAGGGCTTGCAGGCATAAAATGTCTTAAGGTTTATCATGATCTTAAGCTTTGCTGTAATAAGTTTAGAAAGCTTAGCACTATGTTTTTCATATGTATTTTATTAATTTTAGGGAGTAGATAGCATGGTTAAAGGATTGTCCTCTAAACCAGAGAAGTACGTCAGAACGTTTGCAACTACTGCATGTGACTTGGGTTAGGAATTACTTATTTAGACATTTTTCTCATTTGTTAATTCAGACATACGTATGCTTACAATATAATTTTATTAGGTTGCAGAAAATGTAATAAATGTTCCTTTCCAGGAAAAATAAAATTCTGATTGCTGAGGAGGTCTTTCTTTTAATGCCCATTATAAGGTCTTGAGCAACGTGGTCTGGTGGGACGTGTCCCTGCCCATGGCAGAGGGAGTTGGGACTGGATGGTTTTAACATCCCTTCCAACCCTTAACATTCTATGATTCTGTGATACGTAGGCAGGATCCCGATTTGTTGGCTAAGCTGTTAGAACAGTCTTCCCATATGCATGCTGGGCCTCCTTTTTTCCCCTCTTGTTTGAGGACATGTCATTTAGCTTTCTGCTTATTTAGTTATTTAGTTATTCTTTGGATTGCCTGCCCATTTTGGTAGTCTGCACCCCCAGTGAGCTAGGTGATTCCATTCTGTGCTGGCTCCCTTTTTTTTTTTTCCCCTCTTGCATAGTAATTACTCTCCCAACAGAGACAATTAGTGACCACTCCGTGTCTTCAGTCTTCTGGCTTTCACTGACCTGTACATTTTATTTGAACTAAAGGAGTGCACTCGTAAAGAAATGGCCTCCTGCAAAGCTGGTATAGTATGACTAACTCACTTCATACCATCCAGGAGGAGCTGTAGCATTAAGGGCAAGAGGCTGAGAACTTCCATCAATTAAACATTGTGAATATGTTGATTATATCGATGCCTGTTTGTTTGTTGATCCTGTGAGGCTTATTGCCTCTAATAGTCTCCCAGAAAATGCTGATAAAATTTTATTTGAATAGTCCACAGTTTTTGTTACTTCTGCATCTTGCACTTGAAAAATTGTGATGTCTTAAAATGATTCTGCATTTAGTAAGTCCTAAAATGTCTGGCAGAGAAGATTCTTCTAATGCTGTAACTCATTAGAGCCTTCTGGAATTATGTTTTATGGCATGCTACAAAGCCCTGGAGAGTATGCTTAGTTACTGCTGTCATGGCAGACTTCTAAAAATACAGTGCTCTGGAGGCTTCTGTTGGAATTAAGCAACTTCATAATTTGGTGTTCATTAGTTGAATTTCATGCTTTTCCTTTTCCTTGCAGTTAATATGTGACTAGCTTGATGGCAACTGTGAAGTGTAGGTTTTCTTTTCCTTCCTTCTTGATGAGCATAAGGTAAAATTGGCATGATTTAAGAGCAGTTTCTTTTTAAAAAACTGTCTCTGTAATAACTCTAAAGATTCTAATGTATGTGTGAAGGAAGATTCCTACTATACTAAAAAGGATATATTGTTCCTGTTCCTCAGGAGTTTATATTATATATTCATTCTGATATAATGCAGGAAAACCACTAGGTTTTTCAAACAGGGTTGTCTGTGACACTGAATTTTTTGGGTAATATCATCACACAGTTCGCCTTTTTGAAGAAGTTTGCATTCTGGCTGCTGGCACCAGTCCTGGCATTTCAGTGAAATTGTTAATCTGAACAGAAAAGAAACTGAGAATAAAAACAGGGCTCTCACTGCAGAAGCCCTGTCAGGTCTGGCACAGACATAGCACTGCACATCTCTCTGTGCCCCGTAGCTGGCATGGCAGGTGGGAGTGACGGTTCAGCAGATCAGCAGAAACCCAGCATCCCAAGAAACTTTAAAGGCTTAAATGTTCTGTGCTGTCTGGAAGTTTGCCTGTACTGTAAGGCCAGGAGCTTCCAGCCTGGTGATAGGGCAGAGGCAATACTGCTTTCAAGGCTGGATTTAATGGAGACAGTGAGTTGTAATCCTATTTAACTTGAACTTTGACTTTCACCTTAAAATCTTGTAAGTCAATTGATATAGCATATTTTATTTAGAAAATTAGCATGCATGCAGAAATAAACTACCAGCAAGCAATTATAGAAGTCTCACTTCATAGAATTTTCCTCTTCTGAAAGGAATAAAATGTAAAGAAAAAAACAAACCAAAAAATAGAGTATAAACCAAAACGTGTTGCAGGGAGACTTCAGAGGAAAAGGTCTTCCTTGTCACAGCCAAACAGCTCATTATTTTTGAACACATGCTAGTTCCATCAAAGACTCTTCTTTGTATCAGGAATTGGAGATGCCTTGCTTATCTGGCTAAGCATTACTTTCAAATGATGAAATTGGCATAAAGAGTGAATATATAAGACTGCTGTCAAAACTCTGAAATTTGATAGATGTATTTTACTGAGGTTTTTATTTTACTGATAATATCTCAGTGTAGAATTTGGGCATTTCTAAAAGTCTGTGGAATAAAGTTTGATTTCATTTTTAAAGTCTTTAAGCAGAACATGAGCTCAGGGAATATTGGATGAGTACTGTGTTTTAAGTTGGGCCTGCCTCTACTTAGTCCCTGAAGGCATTGTCAGTATATGGTCCAGCTGCTTAGGATAGCAATCTTTAAAGCCTTTTAGGGAAAAGTTAAAACTTTTCTTCATTCTCTCCCTTTCTTTCCAAGGGAAAATATCTTTCCATGTTCTTTGTGCCTTGAACAGCCCTGTTAACTACCACCTTAGACTTCGTAGGGTTATTAAATACACTAATATGCGGTAACAGGCATATCCTTCGTGTCCAGGTATGAAAGTTTTCTGTAGTTCTGTCAGTCATGTGAATGTCTTTAGATTGCTTGCATTTTTGAAACAGTGTTGAATGAGGTGTTTCAGCTGGTTTTTTGTTGGTTTGGGATTTTTTTAGGTTGATTGGGGCGTACTTGATATTTGTATCTGAGTAGACAGCCATCTGTCCCTCAGGTCGTGCCAATTATGCCAGCTCTGAAAGCAGCCACAGAAATTCAGTTCTTTCATTGAGCCTGCACAACTGTTTCTTTCACCTTTTGTCTTTTGAGGAGGTTGGCCTTGAGCAGTTATTTTTTATGAATTCTCTACTACTTATCAAATGGTGTTGCAAATGAATGAAGCAAAAACAAAAGCTCTTGGCAAGACATTTTCTCTAAATTAACTGAATTGTTATGGCAAATCTAAAAGATGGAAAATAATTGAATTAAAATACTTCTAATGTAGAGGGGTTTGCTGTATAATAATATCTTTAAAATAATTGCAGCTAACAACATCAGTTTTGTACGTGGATGGGTGAAGGTTCCTGTGGGAGGGGGATTTCTGATTTTTTTTCTTCTGAATACCCCACGTTGTATTTTATTTGCCAAAAAAACCCGCCTCATCTCATATTCAACATGGCCTGAGAGCAGAGCCATGCCTAATTTACTGTATGATATTTCATCTCACTCTCATCTGTTAGCATGTTAAGCAAATCAGGATTATAGGTCTAAATTTAATCTTGAAATGCAAAATGAGTTGTGTTTGTGGGAGGGGTAAGTAAATCAGTATTACATGAATTCTCTAGCAAAACATATAAAATACTGCTTATGAGTGCAGAGATCTAACTTAAGAATTACTAGTTTTTGAGAGTCTTTGTAGTGCTTTGTCAAACAATTGTATGGAGAGTCAGATATTTTTTCAGTTTAGTCCTCTGGAAAAAACCTTCACTTACTTAGCATGGGTGTCTGATACTTCTTTTTAATCACTGACATACTACAGTGCTAAACTAAAAAATAACCCACTTGTTATCTCTTTGGTACCTCTTTAAAAAGACAGAACTTGCACGTTGGCAGGATTGGCAGTATGATGTTTTGGAGCGAGTGTTATTTACTTAAAATAATCAGTGCACCATCCTTTCGTTTTGAATAGCAAATATCGTGTGTTATGGGGGGAAGGGAACGTATTCAGCTCTGCCTTGACGAACATGATAAGCGAGTCGGGAGCTTATGGATCAGGATAAAAGGGCAGAGCAGAAAGGGTGACACTGTTGTGGGTATGTGCCACAGGCTGCCTGATTAAGAGCAGGAAAGGGATGAGGCCGTCCACAGGCAACTAGAAGCAAGTCTCAAAGTCACAGGCCTGGGTTCTTTTGGGGAACTTCCAAGTACCCTGCCATCTGCTGGAGAAGCTGTGCAGCAATGTGCAAGCAGTCCAGGAGGTTCCTGGAAAGCACTGGCAGTAACTTCCTGTCACAGGTGGTAGAGGATCCCACAAGGAATGGTGTGGTGCTTGACCTCATACTAATGAACAAGGAAATCTTGTTGGGGATGCCATGGTTGGGGCAGCCTTGGCTGTAGTGACCACGAGATTGTAGCCTTCAGTGTTGGGTGAACAGGTAGCAGGACAGCAAGCAAGATGGTGACCATGGACTTCAGTTGAGCTAACTTTAGCCTCTTTAGGGATATTCTTGGAAGAATCCCATGGGAGCCAGGCTCTGCAGGGAAGAGGGGTCCAGGAGAGTTGGCTGATGATCAAGGCTCCTCCAGGCTCAAGAATGATGCATTCCAATGAGAAGAAAGTTGGGGCAAGGGCACAAGAAACCTCCATGGATTAATAAAGAATTCCTGTTGTTACTCAAGTAAAAGTTAGAAGTTCACAGGAGACAGAATCAAGGCCAGGCCACTTGGAGTGAGTATTGAGAGGTGGTCAGTAGAAGTAGAAATGAGACTTGAAAGGCCAAGGCCCATCTAGAATTACAGCTGGCCAAGGATGACAGAGAGAGGTATTTCAAATATGTAAATAACAGAAAGAAAACAAAGGATAATGTGGGCCCATTAGTAAATGAAGGGAGGACCCTGGTAACAGAGGATGCAGAGGAGGCAGAATTACTGAATGCCTTCTTTGCATCAGTCTTCACTGGTAAGACCAGCCCTCAGGTGTCTCTGAGATTGGGGTAAATGAGTGTCAGGAGGAAGACCTTCCCTTGATCAAGGAATCAAGTTTATTCCCTGTCTTCTCCCAAGTTTCTGAATTGACTCTTTCAAAGATTGCATTAAAACTGAGGTAATTTTATTATGGCAGAATTGTCCAATTTGTATCATGCATAAAGGGAGGAGAGTTGTTGGATTGAACATTTTTCCAGTATACCTATATTGCAGTATTTTAAAAAAAAGTTCTTATGAATACATAAATGTGGTGGGCCCTTACTCTTCCATTTTTTTCCTACAGTCTGTTTTCCTTCCATTTTATGGTGTTCTCTTGCTGAAAAAAATCTTGCTTATTCTTCAGTTTATGAGTTAAAAATTCTTACTCTGTCTTGCTTTGATCTGTACTCTTGTTCTTACCTGTATTTCCTGATCTATTGCAGTCTCCTAGTTGCTCCTTCTAAGTCCCACCAAACACAAATCCCTACTTCATATTGCTGAAATGACTTAGACTGACTCAAGGCAGGACCTTGCACGCTGCTTTGCCTTCCCTTCACAAATGTTAAAAGATAAAAAGGATCTTAATAGTATTTATGTAGTGAGTGTATGTTTGCTGTTTGTGCCTCACTTACAGTTTATCACACCCATGACTGAAGTGGACCTGATGGCTGCTCCTACTGTGGCTCAGTTCACTGGGTGGGTTACATGGAGAAAAGGCATTTCATGAGTGATATGTGACACCCTGAGATCAGAGCAGAAGCCACAGTACTGCAGGTCACAGGAGAGCTCTCCACACTGCTGTGACCGTAATTAGCTGGCTGCAAAGTTTGCTTATGTGTATTTGGAAACCCTGGGAAGTATGGATTTGTCACTGAGTAGCTGAGTGCTTGCTTAGTGTAGTACATTAGAAAGCAGTTCTGCACTTCAGTGTGCTGCCCTTTGGGATTTTTCTTCCTCTTTAAGTTTTGGTCAACAGTAATTGTTAAGTGGTTTCTTTTAGTAATGTTCTGTGCCTTTCTTTTAACACAACAGGTCTGTTTTCAATATTTTCAGATTGTTCGTCTGTTAATCTTTGCATTTTTCCTCTCTATATATTATTAGTCTGGTTTTTTGGCTTCAATTTTTTGTTATCTTCCTTTAAAATCTAGAGGAATGCTTTGAAGTACTTTCTCTCCATGCCTTCTGTCAATACTACTTAAGTTTTTCAGTAGTGAGTTCGTTTTCACGTAGAAAAGAAATAGACGTATCTACTGTAAATGTTACCCTAAACCTCTTGAACTGCTTTTGTTTAAGCCAAAAGCAAACTAGCCTTGCCTTTAGCCTGAAACAAAGCACGGTGAGCTTCCAAACCAAAGCAAATAACTTCGCAAGTTAGAAATAATTAAAAAATGGATGTCTTTAATTCTTCTGTAGTGCCACAGTGAGTGGTGTGCACAAGAGCAGTAGTTTTTAATACCATTTTTGGTTGAGTGTTTGGCTGAAAGAAAACCAAACGTCTGATATTTCTCTTTCAGACCATAATGATAGTGGGCTAACATCTGTGAGCCCTCTTGGTGGTTAGCATGTGAGACCTTGGCTTGATTCTTGTCCAGTGAACATACTCAGGGGCTGGGTTTGCATGGCTTACACTAGGTTTGTAGATATTTTAATGTGCTGGTGAGACAAGCTACATGTTTGGTGGGATACTGGTGGTTAGAGTGGTTAAAAACAGAGAACCAGAAGGCATAGTACCAACAAAAACTTTTGCTGGAGAAAGAAAAAAAAACCAACATAATTTTTTATTCTAGAATAAAAGTCTTATCAGGCAGGTTTTGAGAAGGAGTGGAACTGAAACCTGCTGCTATTGTTTGCTGGGGGTTAAATGTTTCTCTTCCAAATGTATGTCAGTGGCTTGCTGAAGTGGAATCCTGGTATTAATGCGATCATACCAGATTATAAATTATGTATGTACGTCTAATCTGTGTCCTTTGATACAAACCAGATCCCAAGTTCTGTGATGGAACTGATTGTTATCATGAGCACATAGCACTCTGCACACCCAAACTGCTGCACAAATGTATAGCTTAACATTGTGAGACCTTGGCAGAGTAGGAAAAATCGTCCCTTTGGGGGACTTTGGATTGAATTAATGTCTTATGCTAGTGATCATTTAATTGATCACACTGGTCTGTAAAATTAAAGAAGCTGTTTTATAGATGGGAGTTACTTTCTTCATTAAACTGTCTTCTTGCAGGCTCCCACTGTGTTTCGAAAACATGAAAATGCTCTTGTGGAGAGCATTTTTAACGTCTTAATTTTGAAATATTTAGTCATCTCTCCTTCTTTCAGCTAGATGATATTTTTGCTGCTTTCTTGCATCTTGCTTCATCGTGTGCTGATTCAGAGCAGTCAGATTGGAGTGAAACTTCATAGTGGAGTAGAATCTCTCTGTACTTCTTTTCCACACCTGGTCAGTTGCACTTGTGGCAGAAGGTTGGTCTTGTGTCAGCCCAGACATCTCTCTCAAGAAACATAGAGGGGAGACAGTATCTTTTTCTCTGGATGGGTCTCACTGCTGTTGGCAGGAGTCAGATTTCTCTGAGAGTGGTTAATGTTCCTTGCGAAATTGTTTGCCAGTTCCTCTGAAAAATGTCCCCAAGGTTGCTCCAAGGATTGAAATGCTCCATCTGCTACTGTGCTTCTTTGCAATCAGGCTTTTCTACAGCTGGTGAGTGGGAAAGTAAGTCATTGTATTTGTCCAGATGTGATGATCCTCTGCTATCATGCGTACACAATGTTTGCAAATTCTGGGGTTTTTTTTCTTTTTAGGCCCTATAACCTGTCATTTGCCATTTGCACTTACCTTTCAATTAAGTATTTTATCATCTGTGGCCATACTTTCTCTGACTCCTTTATCCTTGCTGACTGTCTTTCCTTCTTTCATTGTGGTTATTTTCAGCTGTGTTCCCACCTCTCTATCCAAGCCTTTCTGCTTCCCCCATAGTCATAGGTTCTTTGCACAGACCCTGGCCATCTGTTCCTCACCCTTTGAATCCTTGTCCTGTATTAGGGTTTTTTCAATATCTTGCCTCCTTCTGCTATTCCTTTCCTTATCCTTGTCTTTCATTTGTTGTCATGGGGATAACCACTGTGACTTCTAAATAATACACAAAGAGCTGAGGTAGCATTTTGTTTTGTAAATTTTTTGGTTATGTGAATAATTAAAAAATCCGAAAACACCCAAGAAATTAAAATCTGTGAGAGAAGAAAGCAATATCTTAAATAAGATTGTGTAAAAATCATCTTTGCTTTTAGGCAAAGGAAGGTCTTCTAACCTCATGGCATGGCAACCTTGCATTTTGTGTAGGACAGAATCTAAGTAACTTCTTTATCTCCCACAGTTTGTCATTAGTGTCTCTTTCATTATTAAATGATGTGGAATATAGAGGATCAAGAAAATGATAAGATACCTTATTGGGTGCTTCCAAGCTGGGAACCAGCTTTTATGATTTGCACTGCCTTGAGAGCTCCTTCTGTACATACATTTTAGAGAAAGCAGAAACATTTCTTTTAAGAACTTAATGAGTGTGGAAAAAACCAGAGAAAGGGACACATTTTATGACCTCTTGCAGAGAGCATTGGTTTCTTTGCACTTGGAGTATAAGGGTCTAGGTAAGCTCTTTGGCTTCTCTGCCTCCTCTGCGGGTTTCGTTCCAGAAAAATCCTGTGTCCACAGATGCCAAAAGTGACGTGCTCTGGGGCTTGTCTTCCCTGGGCTTCATGAACTGCAAACTGCACCTAAGTACTTACCCTCTTCTGAACTGTATGTCTCTGTTTAGTATGGCATCATGTGAGGACTAACACACCTACTTTTTTAAGAATTTTGTGGAAAGCCCAGAAGGAGTACTCTTTGACTATCCACCAAAATTAAGATGTTGGTGTACTTCAAGCCACATAGTGAAACCCACACTGCCTCTGTGGTTACTTGCACTGAAAGCAGCAAGTAAACAACTGGACATATTTTTCCTCAAATTATGTCTTACCATTAGTATAATTCCTATATAAATTTAAGAAAGCGAAAGCATTCTTTTAGAAAGGAGAGTTTCTTGTCTGTATGCATGCTCACACATGCACAAACACAGAGTAATTATTTTTTAAAATCAAGCTATGGAAGGAACCACTAAACCCAGTGAGCTGCAGTTGGGCTGTATCCTAATCTCTACGGATCACCAGTATGGAATTTCTTTTTACTGTTACGGCTGATCTCCAAAACTCAGCAGTAAGCTCTGCCTGATATCTATCATGCATTTATATTTAATATGCATTTCTGAAAATATGGACCAAATGTTAGTTTAAATAGAAATTGAGAAGTGATTATAGCTCCAAAACAGTTCAGTTTGTGTTGTATGAATGTGTTTATATCAGCTGCATGATATAAACTATATGGTTAAATTATCAATGCAGGGGATTGCAAGAAATATCTAGGAATGCTTTTGCACTCAGTGGGATCCTCAGTGAGAAAGGGAATGTAGAAGTGGAGGCTTCGTGTGGGGGATTTTGGGGTAGGGCAGAGTAAAACCTGAGCTCTGACAGCTGTTCTTTTCACAGTCAGTCTGATATACTCTGGTGCTCAGAGCATTTTAAAACTAAAACAAAGGGTACTTAAAAAGAAACAACAGCATGCTTTTTCTTTTTTTTTTTTCTTTTGTGTTGGTTTCAAAACAGTAACTGGTTTTCAAATGATATTTTATTAGAATTTTTTTTTTTCATTCTCATGCATCTTATTTAATATTTCAAGGTGCTTTGTCTGATGCTGAGTATTGTGTCCGAGGGTCGAGTTGTACTCCTGCTCAGCTTAAGAGTTTCCAAAGTATCTCTGGAAAACTGCCAGCTGAACTGGAAAGGCCTGGTTCAAGATGGGTGTCAGGTTAATGGAGAGAGATCTCTCTTGGCGAATCATTTCTCCTGAAGTAACAGGAAAATGGAAGGAGTATTCAGACCAGCCCTGTGAGATTCCTCTGCCCCAGGCCTGAAGGAAGGGAGCTCTGTGAGGTCCAGGAGTGCAAGGGCCACACAGTAAGAGGGGGCCACAGCTTTACATGCCTTTGAACAGAGGCTTCTGTTCATCAGCATGTAAAAGGGATTGGGGCAGTGCCAGTGGCATACCAGACTTTGGGAACACCGGGATCCGCAGCTGAGCAGGTGGACCTGCTATAGCTTTTGTCCCTGCTTCCGTTGAATAGGGACAGCTGGAAAAGGACCAAAGGAAATCATCAAATCCAAAGCCTCCGTGTTATGGAGTCCTTTGCATAGAGATGCCAGATTATGGTATGAAATAGGATTTTAGTCCCATGTTGAACGTGTAGTACACAACAAGATCATGTGCCACAGGAGTGAAAATTTCTTAGACTTGGAATTGCTTCCTGTAATTCTTCTCTACGGTTCAGAACCTCAGATTTATATTTGGGCACTTTTGTATTTATTTTGTCTCTATTTTTATTACATAAGTTATACATATATTTTAAAAAGATATATCCACTTGTTTATGTAAATGCATTCGTATGTATGCACATTTTATAGCTATGGTTAATATGTTACTGAAAAAGTTTGATTTTGTTCTTTGTTTTCTTTATCAGTTTGCTGAAAGCAGTCAGAAAAAAGAGGCTTTACAAAAAAGCATTGAGAAATCAAAAATTGGACGTGAAGATACTGTAAGTTGCTTTGGGAGGACGTAACCCTACAAGGAAATAGCACTGCACATATGTACATCTTGTAAATACTAATGTAGTACTTCCAGGTACTTTCAGATTTAAATCTGTCTTAAAACTTGAACTACCCAGAGGTGTGTACCGAAGTTGCCAATGGTTGCTGAACTGCCAAATCTAGTAACTACAAACTTAGATGTTGGTTTGGGGTTTTTTTTGACTTATTGTAATATAGATTCCTAAATTACTGTTCTGAGCAGCCGTGTAAGCCCAGTGCTCTTTGTATGCTGAAGCTGTTAACACTGCAAAAAAATACCTAGGCTTCATGTTTATCATAACAACATATTAGTTAGAAGTACTTCATATGGTATTCTAAGCTGCTGACTTGCATTGAGATGCTCAGTCTAAAGTGATTTAAACCTCTGATAAAACAGGGACAGCCAGAAGCTTTGAGGAGGAACTGAATTTTGTAGGAAAGTGCCAAATGTTCGAATCCAAACTGTTTTGTAGAAACACTGTAGATTTTTCCTATGTAGGTTTCATTTATGTGGTAAGGAATAGAGTGAACCTTACCATCGAAGTCTGTTAAAGTTGCAGTTCCACAAATTCGATTAAAACCTGCTTTTTGCCAGTATTTTTAAGGGGGATTCTTTATTCATTCATTCGCAACAGACTGTAATCAAGAATCACAGGCACGTTTCTCACATAGTTGTACTTGTCATGTTTCCAAACAAACTGTTTCAGCCTTGGGCTTCTCCAGCGTGGGGCCTGCCCTACACAAAGCTATTGGTCTAGATAATCTGTTCTGGCTGGTGTTTCCAACATTTTGGTTCCTGATTATATATCAAGAGGAAGCCCTAAAAAATCTAGATCGTGGTGTAGCTCTCCAAGCACCTCACCTCCATGCCTCAGCATCTGGAAACTTTTGATTTCCATTCTGCATTTTCAGAACATGCTGAATCCAAACTGTTTGCAAAAGCACTGGGAATATGGAAGTTGGGGCGGGGGGGCAGGGATGGGGAACCAACAGCCTTAAACAAAACCCCAAATACACAAACACCTCAGACTGCTGGGTTACCATGGAGATTGCCGTTGGTAAAATCCTGATGGTTTACAAACTCATGCTGTGTGGATCTTCTAGGCTACCCTAGCTTGAGTAATTTGAATATCAGCCAGTTCCAGTGTTTGTCTGTAACTACAGACTGAATTAGAAGTATGTGCTGAGTTGGCTGTGGGAGAGCTCATGTTGAGTCAGTGTCTGCAGATTCTTATTGATCAATTGCATCGTTGAGGTCAATATTGTGTACAATCCCAGCAAAGACTAGCATGTCATAAATATCTGAATTTATTTTTGAGATCATTGCTCTTAAATGGTGTGGAAAAAGAAAGAAGACAAATTCAGAGGGTGTTCAAACACAGCATCTCAGTTTATGGAAGGGTGGATGGTAGGTTTTTCTGTAATGCCATCTTTAATTACAAGACTAGCATTTCTAAATACAGCTTAACCTTTAAGCCAAATAATTAAGAGATCTCTTTGGAGTTTGTTAAAACATGTTGAGTTCAAAGGTGGTAGAAAATCGTTCTTTTGTTGATCCATTTTGACCTTAATTTTTTTCCTTCTAGTTTGTATTTGGTATCATTTAGCATCACTGAGAATTCTGTGTAATAAAATAAAATGTTCACGTGGTTCATAGACAGAAAGTAGCAGTGAAAGCAGCTTTTAAATTTATATGGTTTTACTTTTTGAAAAACTTTGTGTGATAATTACTGTTTTTAATGTTTGTATTTTTTTTTCTACCTCCCAACATCCTTTGAATGCTCAGGCGGAACGTGCAGCTCTACTGGAAGAACTTGCTACCCTTCGGCAGAAAAAAGAGCAGCTAAAGGCAGAAATAGACAAATACAGGGAATGTGATCCAGACGTGGTCGAAGAGATGCGTAAGTTGTGTATTGTTTAAAGTGATCTTTCACCTGGAAAGGTCTGCACTTCTTCAGCTTAAAATGTGGTATTCAGAGGTTAGTCGAAGAATAGCTGCTTTTCTTTTTAAAGCTGAGCAGTACAAAACAGGTACATTGACCATTTGTTTTCATGTTCTATTCTATGTGAGGAGGTTTATTGATATTTACTCTGCCATCTCCTGAGCAGTAAAGAAACAATCCTAGAATTAATATACTCTGATGCTTTAGAATTAACATCAGGATCATCCTTTCCAGAACCATCTTAATTCTGTAACTTGTGCTGAACCCTAGAATATGTGTAGGAAGAGGAGTCTCTGGCTCCCTTTTACCTTCAGTTCCATGCTGTTAAGACAGGTATCTTTATACTTAATTTCGTCTTGCCTATTTAAAACATGAGCATTTAATTAGGGACACTTAATTGTCACTTACATGAACGTATGTTATCACACTCTTGACTGAGTGTACTGTCTCTGACATGCTGGGTTTTGGTTGGGGTTTCTAATTCTAATGGAAAACAAGGAATGATGAGTGACTTTAATACAGAATTTGGCACTGAAATGTACTTAATATTCTGATCCTTAGCATGAAAAATGAAAAGCATGCATGAAATTTTATTGAATTTTCTCTGCTGCAGATTTCATGTTTTATTTATTAGGCTCTTACATTGCTACCCAAGCACCACTGCATATTCAGTTTGCTGTAATGCCAAAATGCTGTTACAGAGTGACGAGAAACAGGCACAGAACTTTTTCTGAAAAGAGATGTGGCTAAATCTTTCTCTTTCCTTATTGTACTAACAAAGTCCACAGCTTTAGAGCTGTTCTGAGAGAAAGCCAGGAACATAAACAGAGTTGGCAGCACTCACCAAATTTGGACAGATATTATTTATTTTAAGGGGCTGTGACATTTTTTGTCAGCTGTGTTATCTTTCCCCAAGGATGTAATGGTATGCCAGGGAATAAGCAAACTGGAGACCTGAGGTTAGTTACTGTGCTGTAAATCCCTCGCTGCCTGCTCTCCTGAGGAGAAGACACATTCCAGCTGACTGCAGCTGTAAAAGTGAATGAGGTTAGGCAGATACCGACAGCAGAGGGATGTGTAGTCTCAGGTATTTTAACTGCTGAGGTACCCTTACCGTAAGCATTGCATTGAATAGTTTGAGAGCGTCTCTTTTGAAAGAGTCACGGTGAGCACGTTCCTAAATATGGCACGAGGGAGCAAATCACAGCTGGAATTCTAGGGCAAGCTGCATTAGCAAGCAACACGGAGACTAGTATCCTGGAAAGAGAGAAGGAGAAGGAAATACTTAGCTACTTCAGTCATGCCCTTGTCTTTTGTCTGTATGTTGTGGGTTTGGGTTTTTTTGTCCAAGTGTGTGGAAGTTCCATGTGAATTTCTGTGATGGAAGGACAAGCATTTAAGGGACTTGGTGAGGTTAGCACTGTTGAACTACCTGTAGGATTCCCAGGGGAATATGCAGTAGTGTTTCAAAATTAATTTGTCCTTGAACTTAATTTAAAAAGTTTCTGCTTCGTTACATGTTTTGTCAGTCGTTGTTGCACTGGCAGTGTGCATTGTTGCTGGCAACGTATGAGTGAATAAATGGCCATGTCAGTTTTGGGGAGTTAATGTCTTTGTCAGAGCTGAATGGAGGTTGACAGGCTTTATGGAAAAGAGGGAATGGGGGAAAAAAAAAAAAAGGTTGAGGGGCATTTCTCTTGGTTTCAGAGTGTGGTAAAGTGCAAAGGCAAAACAAGATGCAGGAAGTTACGGGTTTTAGTGTAAGAAGGCAATAAAGAATCTCAGGCAATGCAATGCATTCAGCTAGACATAAAAGTTACTGCTGCTGTTTCACAGAAAAAACCTTGTAATGAAAGTTACTCATTCACAGATTTTTCAAACTGCACGTGGGTGATAGGATTTTCTACTTCTGTACAATTTAGATAACATAAGCCATGGAATTATTTTCAGTTAAATCACCTGAGCAGATTTTTAACTACCTTATTTTAGAGGTATATTACCTTATGTTATGTAATCACACTCTTTTAAAAAGAGTGTGAATTTACTGAATTGTTCAGTAAAATATATTTTGTAACAGGCAGTTGTGACTTCCTACCTTTGGGTTTTCCTTCTTCTTCCTTAATGACTTCAGCCTGTAAGGAAATCTTTCTGATGCTCAGTATAAAATTTCGCCTTGTTAATTTCTCATCCCATATCACAGAGAGCTGCTTTGGTTCTTGTGGTATTTTAGGGCTGTATCAAATTGTCATCTGTTTTCAGTGTCCTTCAAATTCGGTGAATGCTTTGCTGTGTCTTTTCAGTTGCCCTCTCCCTCAGTGGAATTTTGCAGAAACAAACCCATTGCACAGCAGGAAGCCTTATTAAAATGTGCACACACACACACATATATATCATTTTCAGGGTCGAAACAAAAGTTTGAATGATTCATAGCAAATATCTGAAGACTCAGCTAAAAACTGAACATCTGTCTTTGCTTCCTGAATCTTGTGGTGGGAAAGTCAAGCTTGACCATGTAACTAAATATATTATAATACATATTCACAAGGGAGCAAATGGGAAAACTAAAATAATAACTTGGTTTTTGCTGACTTCGCTGTTTGTCCTTTTAGTGTCACTAACAAATGTTTTGCTCTGTGTTTTGGCTTAGTTTCCTTGGCTTTTGTGTTAGAAGTACATTGCAGTATAAATTTTAATGCCTTCCCAATTTACAGCATTTGAACACAGAATTTATGTGTAACAAGTAACTAGAGTAAATAGCAGAAGCAACAAGATTTAGGGACTGACCACTAGAGGAAGCTACGTAATAGTCTGGTCTTGTGGATATATTCAGATAATTCCATTTTACAGGTATGGTATTGTAGAAATATGTCTAGAACAGCAAAATTATGTGGACTTTTTTCTAATGACCTCTGCAGTTCAGAAGCTTGTCTTTGCCACTTGGTAATGTTGTTTAAGACACCTTCTTTGAGTTAGGATTGAGTAATAAATTATTTCTCAAAGGCAGTAAAACTGACAACAGTCATCTGAAGTAAAAAAACCCAAACATACAAATAGTGGGATTTTTTTACTTTTCTATTAAACTTGTGGTCCTGCTTCAGATGGTGCAGGACAGGATCATTGTTTCTCAGCTTCGAGGCATGTCTGTGTAGGCTGGAATATATTCTCATGGGAGAGCAGCCATTGTAGAGAGGTTTGTCTCTTATGTGACATATCATGCGTGTATGCAAAGTTGGATACACATGATGCTGCTAGATTCTCTAAAGGCTGTGGTAGAGCACAAAGCCATAGAGAATGCAAGCTTACAATAGTTCATAATTTACGCAGATTTTCATAAAGTCAACAGAAAAAGCTCCACCTAACATCAAGATTAACCTGCTGCATAAGCTTAATTTTTTCTGCCCACCAGAGAGAGGTGTTAGGGAGCTAATAAAATTTTTCTCATAATTAATTTTATAGAGAAGTTTGGCAACATAACTGTATAAACAATAGGGACTTTACTCTGAGTTGCTGGTCAGCTTGTAATTGGGAACAGCTAAATATTTTCAGTGCTCACTGTAAAATAAACATTTCTAGAATTTCTTGTTCTTTCACTGCAATAAGAAGAATGTTGGTTTATGCTTTATTAGAACATTGTCAGGCCTTTGCTTTCCTTTTTTTTCACAATAGCCATGTTTCATTACTGTGTGCCTTTGGATAGGGCAGTTCTCTCAACAATACATACTGACTGAAGTGACTTCTGTGTGGTATGATCGCTAATATTTAAGGGGCCTGGCGTCTTGCCTGTCAGCATTCCTTTTTTATTTAGCATGTTTTTAGAATGTCTGGTTACTGATAACTTTTATGTCTTAGACTTTCGCCTTTAAAACACTGATAGGAACATGTCTAGGCAAACTGTTTTCTCAAAAATTAGCAAACTACCAGATACAAAACATGCAGCAATTTTGGTGTTAACCTTTTTACTTTAGCTCTCTCTGTTTATTTTTATCCTGTAACAAGAGAGGCAAGTGGTTCAAATGGACACGATTTCAAACCACAAATATCCACATAGTTATCCTTTTGACTTTCTGTGTGATCTCAGAGGCATCACTGCTGGTCCAATTCAGGGTTGGATTATTTTCTAAAACTAATACTTACATGATTCTGTGAAAATATATCTTGGTAAAGCATCCAGACTTTACTGAATACCATGAAAATGTCATGCTATATGTAATATGTACTTGAAAACATATTTTTTCATGGTAGGTGCTTCAAAAATTTCTAATTCTGATATCTCTAAACACTGAAAATTTCAGCTTGATAAACTGTTGTGAGGAATTGTCAGAGTATACAGACAGTATGAGAAAATAGTTCTGGATTGTTCAGTTTTTTCACTCATCTTAATATCTGAAGGGTGAATGCTGAAAAGTTAATGTTGATTTAGCTGCTGGATTTTGTGGGGTGCATAGTTTGGGGATTAGTTTTTTGGGGGTGGATTTTTGGTTGGTACACTCTGCTATTCTCTTATGTTCAAATCAATTTGAAAATGTGTTACATATGCAGATGTACTTGATGTTACAAAAACTTTAATACCAAGTGTTACATTCTTCAGGGGGTTCTTATTAATGCTGGGAGTAGTCCCTGTTCCCAGAAGGGAAACAGCAGTGATGAAATGAAATGAAGATTGGACTATCCTGGCTAATGGAGAGACTTTAAAACGAGTTGCATCAGTTTTACTTGAAATGCATCAGAATGCAAATAATTTACCAAAGGGTTTAATGGATTGTCTTTTGCATTTTGTGGCAGAGATTGTTGAAAGAATCGTATCAGAAAGGTGGTTTAAACTAAAAAGCCTTGTCAGCAATATCAGTTGATGAACTATTAAGTATCTATTTTTAAAAATGTAATGTTTCACTTGGGAAAGTGAATGTCTACAAATAATTTTTGTAGGTCTAGGTCTAGGTGCCACCATGATCAATAGTGAACAGATGAAGTCTATAGAGAAAATGTTTTTTTAATCACCTCTAGATATGTAGTATGTTCAGTTTGCAGTTAAGAGGATGTTTCCTAGCTACTGACCATGAAATAAGCACCTGGCATCTGAGAGACAAGCTGTGCTTTTTACAGTTTATGCAGCAATGCCATTAACAAAGGTTTGCAGTTAGAAATCAGTCATTCTGCTGATGTTAGACTTGTGTCTTCACTCACACTTACATTAGTCTTACTGGGTTAAACTAAGCTTTCTTTGGAGTGAACCAGACACTTGCTTAAAAGTACATAGAAAAATAGTAGTTTTAAAAGCAAGCACTCCTTTTTTAACTTAGTCTCATCTTACAGAGTATTGTATATTTAATATATTCATCTCCTGAGGATCTGGATGAGGATATGACAGGAAATAGACAGTGGATGTTCATGTATGTAACTTGCAGGCTATCTGCTACTAATCAAAACAAAACTACACAGCTCACACACCCACCCCTTTTTTTTCCTCCTTCATCATGGAGTACCAGAATATATATAGATGTGCACCAGTAATGAAAGGACACATTTACTCTACTAATTCTCAACTAATTGCAGCATCAAACTAAGAATTTTGTTTTGTTTCCCCTGCACCCTATACTGTTCCTGGAATAGCTTGTCATTCATTTGGAAGGTTGACAAATTAAATTACCTGTTCAAAAACTGCATTAAAAGATAACTCAAACTTACAAAAACTAAACTTAATTTCTAGGAAGAGTGAGGAATAATAAATGTACTTGTATGTAAACACAGTTACATACAGTAATGGTAAAATCTTATCTGTTAAATAAAGTTGAGAGTAGGAACAGGGTACTTAATGAGTGGAGTTACAAATGTATACTTGGATCACTGATCCAAGCTCTTTTGGTAATCATAGGAAGTGAGATGGAACTGCAAGTTTAAGCAGTGTATCTGCTCCTTTATCCTCAGCCCTTCAATTTTTTTTTTTTTTAATCTTGAAAGTCAGGGGAGGCTTGTTTGCATTTCAGTTATTTAAAAAGCTGGTCCTTTGACAAAGGAAACACTTGCTAAGCAGAATCTGGCTGATTACCAGAGGCTGTAATGTGGTGGTTTAGGTACCTGACCTGACAAAAGCAAGTTAAAGAGTTCTCACCTTGGCCCTTCATTCCAGTGCTGAAGTTCACCAGTGATAAAAGCAAGTTGTCAGTTCAAGTTAGGAACTTACGGTGGAGATGCCTTTGTCTTGTGATGGACTCTCCTGAGGTCTTTGAAGTCTCTTTCCATCCAGCAGATCTGTCTGCTGAAGTCTTTCACTGCCTTCTTCACAAGACTTTCATACATGTGGTCGTTTGTCATGTACCTCGCAGAATTGTCTATTGTGTGATAGCTGCCCTGAGGAGCAGCCAGGGATCTTCTGACCACCTAGGAGCAGGTGACAAGTTTTCATAAGGGCATTTTCATGAACTCTGCAATGAGTTGAACTGTTAGAAAATGGATGTGAAAAAACTGAATGAGGGAGCAAGGAGTAGGTAAATGGGTGAGCAGCTGCTGGCACTTGGAAGGAAAGGAGAATGTAACAGCCGTGAATAATAATGAGTGAAGGGCCACCAGGACAAGCTGGGCAGCTTGACAAGTGTTTGTACATACATACCTAAGGCACAAAGCTTAAAGTGAAAATGTGTGAAGCTGGAACTCTTAAGTCCAGAAGGGTCATTTGGCTTTCAGCAAAAGGCCCTTTTTCTCTGCATTTCGGAGAATTTCTCTGTCTCTATGTTTGGTCTTCAGGTAAGAGGTTACTCTGCAATGAAAAACTGTCCTAAGTATTTGGACACATGCGTACTTGCGTTTTTATACCTCAAACACATTCTAGCAAGACTATTCCTAGGGAGTGTCAACTTAAGCCATCTCGCTTTAAAATGAAGCTCCATTTTAGCTAGTTAAGCAAGAACTGTGTTTTGTCAGTGGGGCTTTTCTTGGACACTCAGAAAGGAGGCAGTGAGGGGACCAAATCTTTAGATAATATATGTAACAAATACCCTGCTTAAATCAATCTGATAGTCTGGCAAGTTACCTTTTCTTGAAATCAAATGACAAGACATATTTTTGTTCTTTTTCTTTATTTTGTTTCTTATTTGTTTATATTGGAATGACAGAAAAAATAGAGTGAGAGGCTCATGGGTGAAATATGTGGGAATATCTTTATTGTCTAAGCCAATAAATCCTTATGGCAAAAGCTGTTGAGCTGCTTAGGAATGGTAGACACTTGATAAAATTTGTGATGTGGAAAATGGCTACTTATGGCTACATTTATGATACTCCTTGATTTAAGGAATGAATTGGTAGCAATCCATTTGACCATGTTTTAAAGCCCTTGATGAAAGCATCAAATTGAACTAATCTATAGATCCATTTATATATGAAACAAAAAGGCTTTTGTGGAGTGAGTATTTTGCTTCTGTCTCCCAATATTAGACCTTCTAGGACAGTTGTGTATGGTAGCACTCATTCAGACCGTTTTGATAAAGTTATGGTGATATTCGAAGGAACGTACTGATCTGTATCTTTTCATGGCTTTCACATGGAAAATTAGGTCAGGAAAGGTATTGTGGATTTTAGTTTATTGTCTTTAGTGGTAACATGCAGGACTGTCAAACTGAGGTCTTTCCTGGACTTGTTTAAAACAATTGCCAATTATTGCCAATCTCATATGTTAAGATATCTCTCATATTTTATGGGATGGAATGTTATCATCATGATGGGTTTATCTGGATTATGACTGTGTATTCCTAATATAGATACTTTGTTCTGTGCCATTTAACTGCAGTTTTTACAGAGCAGGTTATATGAGTGCAAGACTAATGTTGGCACATTTGACAGTATTTCCAATGGTATTTCTTCCCTTCTGACTTTGACATCATATGAGCTAGTTTTACTGAAAAGAGCAGGATATCAGAGAAAAATTCAGAACAGAAAACCAATTTGGAAACACCTAGAACAACACGGAGGTTTTCTCTCTGCCACTGTAAGAGACCTTTGTAGATTGGGGAAGGTTTGTGTTTGGTGTTTTGATTCAGTTTTGCATGATACTGTTTTAAGGAAAGTAGGGAAATACAATCCTGAAGAAGCAGCAGTAGTGTGAATCTCGAACTGCTTTATAATTTGTGAGCAATTCAGTACCAGAAAGGGAGGTGGAATTGATGAAGCTCTGTAATACAGTCTGTCATGTATGTGCCTCTGCTCAGTGTTTTTATTAATGAGCTGGATAATGCACTAGAAGATGTCCTTTTGTTATATTTGCAGATGATGAAACTAGGAGAGACTGCGCAGACAAAGGACAAAGTGGGATTTCAAAATGATCATGACAAATTGCAAAGATTGTCTAAAAAAGTAGATAGCATTTGGTAGTGGCAAGTGCAAGGGTGTTACCTGTATTCGAGGATATTGTGCTACACAAATGATCTGAGGCAGTTGGTTAAGCAGGGAGGATTTGAAGAAAGATGTCAGAGTTAACAGTAGTTCTCAGGTTGAATACAAGAATTTTTGTTGTGCCAAGAGAAATCCCCGTACCAAGATACAAAAGCAGAAGTGCAACCAACAATGAGATGTATGAAATAATCTTTCTGCTCAAGGCAGAAAGTGTGGCAGTAAAGGCTTTAGCATGGCTTCAGCTGTAACACTGTGTCAGTGTTGGATGTCCTACCCAGATATACCTGATTTATTTCAGAGCATTCATATATTCATATAACTAAGTGTTCAGAGTAGATCAGAAGGACATTGAGCAATCACATTCTAAGAGACAAAAAACTTTACAAAAATAGGGCTCAAAAGAAGATTGTTCCTGGTGGATTTTGCCTGTATCTTCTGGAGAAGAAAAGGAATAGCCTGTTATTCAGGTTCGTGGAGAAGATGGCAAAAAGTAATAGCCTTAAACTGCAGGGCCAGGAAAAGTTAAGTGAAAAACTAATGATAGCAATAATCAAACATAGAATTAGGCTGCCTGGGAAGGTTGTAAAAGCTTAATACTGGAAACCTTAAAAACAGGCAACAAATACCTCAGAAACAGTATAGGTAAAGTTGAACATGCCTTGAGTTGTGGTTACAGAGACCAGAGAATCTCTTGCGATGCCTTCCAGACTCTTCTCTGCAGTGGCTGCAACATGTGAGGTGACAGCAGATTGCAATCCACAACTGGCCAAAACCCATGGTGCCCTGGAATAGGCCTCCTTGTGTTCAGCAACAATACAGTTCAGCAGCTCAAAAGTGTGCCAGTTCTTTTAGCTACGCTGAAGGTGTGGAGTTTATCAGTGAATGAAGTGGGGAAGGAGTTGTCCACTGCAAGAAAAACAGAGTGGTGTCAGGGAGCCCTGAATCAGCCCTGAATCAAGTTGGTGTGCTTGTTTGTATTTTGCAAGCACTTTGCTTCCCTCTGCTCTTCGGATGAAAATGGATGTATTTTAGTTATGCAACTGAGATTTCAGTGTGGGTTTTCAGGTGCAACACTTGAAAGGTAAATGGTCTTTTTCTGTAGGTACATGAATATAGTAAACTTAAGTGCAAGAGCATGTCTTCCATAGAGGAATTCTTTGGTAGCAATTCTGACAAAATCTGTTGGACATTTTTCAAGGAGACCCTGTATACGTACTGATGAAATTTGACAGTGTGACCTTTTCATACGGGACACAGGGAGTTTCTGATGAGACTTGACACTTTTTTCAAACACACTGACAAAGATCACATACCCTTTAAAAGCATATTCTCAGCAATGTGGATCAGCTTCTTAGTAGCTTTACTGTGCACTATGTCTCACCAGGAAGACAAGACTGGCACTGTGGTATCTGTTTGCTCAGGTTTATTTTCAAGCACATATACACAGGTGCTGCAGCAGAAATGCTGATTTAATTAATTCATATATCAGTATTCTTGAGTATTTTTCTATCACAAATAGCTTATATTGTGTTCTATGCTTTTCAAAATAGTTGTAGATCAGTAGGTAGCATTCATAATTGTCAGTGTTTTTTCTTGCAGTGCTGAAACTATTCAGAGTCTAAAATAAGTCTGTATAAAAAGTTCTGTTGAGTTTGTGATTTAAATGAGAAATCATATTTACACATTGACTTGAATTTAGTCATGAATTCTGAAGCATTGTGACCTGTTGATTAATATCATGACGAAAAGTGTTGTGTGGGATACTAGAGTATGGGGGAAGAGTGATGTGTTATTTTGGATTCAAAGGAGTTGACAGAATTCTGATGTGCTATCACTTTCCTACATGGCAGCTCTTTATTCTAAGAGGAAACGCCTCTTTGGGAAGCATGGAGGAGGATAAAGATTTCCAATAGTGTGGAGGTATCTGCCTGATACAGGGTTACAAAACATTCTTGCAACGCTCTTCTTGCCACATTGCAATTCACCCTGTTGACAGTGTTGTAGATTACTTATTCTCAAGGATACTCAAATACGGACCTTAAGAAGCCACCTCATTACATCATTGCCATAAATAGTCTCCAATGGCAAGCCACAGGCTCCCAGTCAGAGTCTGTGGTGTCAGTTTGTGAGTGGACATGTGGGTAGGAGTTACTCGGCAATAACCTTTTGTACTTTCTGAGGATGACAGGTGTGTAATTTCTATGCTCACCTTCTACCCTGGCCTTTGGAGATGGGATCTTTATTAGCATGAGATGTTTTCATTAGTGGGAAAAACTTTGGAAACTGCATCATGAGATATTACAGTAATGCTGCCCTGGCAGAAGTAGGGAAACAAATCTGTCACAGTGTGATGATGGCAAGGTAATGTTTCTGGAAAGTAAGGGCAACCTATGTGCAGGAGAATGGATAACTCTCTGCGGAAGGCAGTGGATAATCGGAGTCATGGGAGGTTCAAGTTCACATACAGTTCCTATGGTACTTGCCATTTTTCATCTTTGAATTCAGTCTCAGTGAATGCAGAATTATTATGGGAATTAAAATCCACCTAATGCACTTAATTTACCCTGACCAATTTCACAAGAGAGATTGGGAATATTTGGGCTAATAATCTTCCCTGATCCCTGAGAACAGTTGCAGCTGTTCCCTGCATTTCATGCAGAGGAATTGCGATCCCTGCTGTAAAATTACTCCCTCGCCCACATGCTGAAGGCTGCAGTTGTGTTTTGCATGTATCTGCTAACACCCCACAGGCTGATGGGTGACTGTCTCCTTGGTAAGGTGATAATTCCCTCTGCAGCCATGTGCCTTTTAAGTGAGGAAGTCCATACAATTTTCTTGTGGTGCTAGTTGTGGTAGGTCAAAACTGGCACCATAGTGTGTAAGCTTTATAACTACAATTAGTTTTTGTTATTTTAGGGAAATAGAGATTCCTGGAGCTAGAAATCCTTAAAGTTGTTCGGAAAATGCTGGAGTAGGACCAAGGAGATCAAAGAAAGCTACAGCTCTTTGTCCATTTCTACCAGCTCAGGTGGTTGTGAGCTGGTTCTGGCCTTTGGTTTGTTGTTTTGTTTCTTTTACTGTAGCTGTTGGAACTATAATATGTTGCCTTTACAGTCTGAATTTGAGTACTATTCCATGAGTGTATCCTTACTGTTCCCTTAATGATATGTGCGAGACTTAAAAAGGATTTTAGGAAGAACCTAAAGTAGGTTTGGAAAACATTTGTGAGGAGATGGTGGTGGTTGTTGCTCTCACAATTGTTTTTTGCCCTGTGGAAATAGAAATATTCTACAGCTCTTGGCCACTCAATTTTGGAATGCAGATAGGACTTTTAATTCCAACCATCTCCCCCTTCCAGTGAAAAAAGTGAGAGAATCTGGGGGAAGGAGGAAAGAAGAAAGGAAGGAGGAGGCTGTAGTTCTGCAATATGCTAAGAATGACTGTAGGGGTTCCTGAGGCAGATCAGAAACATAGTGGCCTTAGAATGATTTGAGTCAATATGTAGTGCCTGTTGAGATTTTTTTTTAGAAACACTGTTGTGCTGATGTTCTGTGCTGCTGGCCTTGACTCCTGACCAGGTGCTCCTGTGCATTTGCTTCAGAAGCTTCTTAGTGCACCTCTGACAGCTGTCTATGTGCCCTTTTGTCACCTCTATCTCCTGGCCTGCTCCAAAATACCTGCAGGTCACAAATACCTTCCCTGCATTGAAAAGCATAATTCCAACCCACCCTCACTTTCTTTTTAGAGGTTTACTGCAGCTGGACCTTCCTTTCCATACCTTTACTTTCCTCTGTGGGGATACAGGGGATTGTCCCTGTGATAAGGACAATCACAGATGCTTGGGATAATGGTTCAGCTCCCAGAATCTGAGCTTTTTGAGTTCCCTGCAGTTCTCCAGAGATACCTGGGGCTGAGGGAAAAAGTGACTTTCATGAGGACCGGTCAAAATTACTCTCTGACCTGTAGCCTTTCACTGTTTAGGTCAAATTTCCAGCTATGTTTTGCTGACATAACAGACCAGCACTTCAAGTCTCGCTGCTCCTGGGCCTTGCATTGCTGTACACACAGTGGTTGCTTTTGTTCAGTTTTGGAGACAAAATATCTCAGTCCGTTTTCTTTCTTGTAAAATGCCAAATGTGCCTGAAATTAGTCAGCAGAGGATACAGGTATGTGCCTCAGCCAAATGAATGACTTGTATCCTGCAGGCATGGGAGTGGGAAAGTCTGCTTGAGGCATTGTTACACAAATAGGTGAAATCAATACGTAATGTCCAGAACAAATGGATTGTTTTGCTGCTTCCAGACAGCAATTACATATATTGTCAGCCTATGTGCAGATGTATAGATACATACTGTAACTAGAGCCTGATGCTAATGAGAACATCTGGAAGTGTCTGGAAAATGTTGCCTCCTGTATTGCTCACCTCTACTGCATATTTGGCCTTTCATTGTTTTGTGCAGATTCAGTACTGGAGCACTATTTAGTAGCTGCCAAAAATCAAGTTCAGTTAGAGCAGCTCTGGTGAGCAGGAGGATCAGAAGGGCTCCAGCCAAGTTTGGGACTCAATGGTTGTGGTCATTTCAGCAATTTGCCAGCTGCTCTTAGTGCTGTGTTTGAGTTTCTCCTTTTTACAGTTCGCACAGTTGGTGTCCTGATTCTGCCTTGGAGTGTATATTTTTGAGTTCCCATGCTATTGCTTTCTTTGAATCTTGAGCTTTCTTTTTCAGTGCAGTCTAAAAACCAACATGGCTTTGTGATGCCCTGGAGCTAGAGAACAGGCAGTTAGAAGTAGCATGACTGAGTTAGTTACACCCATGCATAAAGTAGGTGTGGCTGGGGGGTGTCTGCTTTACTACTCCTGCTTTCCCTCATCCTCCATGTATGTATACATACAGATGATACAACCAGTGAAAGTCCCAACAAGCAACTATAAAAGAGTTCCAGAAAGTAGTGAAGATGCAGATTTCTTCATTTCTGTCAGTTCTTGTGATGGAGTTGGAGGTCTCTGGAAGATGCTGGCAATGCTGCAGATGTGGCTGGTGTCTTCAGGAGATGCAGGTCCATAATTACCAAAGCCTGCCTCTTGTTCCTCTTCCAGGCATGGTATTGCTTACAGCAGACACATAGGATCATGCAGTGGAACCATAGGCAAGACTTAAAATCCCAAGGGACTTAAATTTTGCCTTCAGATAGCTAAATGTTCCCCTGTAGCTCTGAGACATTGTGGGGATTATATGTCTGTCTATCTATATATATGTTATAATGGGATTTCCCCATTCTAGCTTCCTGCTCCCACTACCGTGTTTTGGTTTTTAGCCACAAATCAGATATAGGCAGTGACTGACTGCCCTTCTAACTTGTTGCCCAGCCTATGTCTGTCGTCACTTCAGCCTTTCCTTTGACAGAGGTGTGAACACACATTTTCAGAACACTTGATCACATATGTATATTTTAACACACATGAGCAGTGTTTGCAGGGTGACACTGCACCATGCTTCCACTGCTGTGCTGGACAGCTGCTTCCAGCAAAGCAGAGCTTACCGCTGAGACCTTGCAGGTGCTGTGGCATAGGTTGGCTCACCCACCACTAGGATGCTGTCACCTCACCGCTCTGGATCCATGGAGTTTAATGCCATCCTGCTTTCCCCCACTTCATTTCACACTTTGTTACTTGGAGTCAAATACAGCTGTCAAGTTTTACTGTAGAGTTTCAGAAAAATGCTGAGGGAAGTATCGTAGCTCGCACATTTAAAGTCTTGACCAGTGGAGGCTCTTACTCTGCAGACTTGCTTTAAGTAGGGTTGGGTTAGGTACTGTTCCAAATGTCATTAGCTACAAGTGTGTTGTCAGTGCTGCCAGTCATGGAACTGAACAAGTGGGGATGGCAGCAAGCACTCAGCAAAGGAAATAAGGAATATCTCAGGCTAGGAACAACTTGAATTTCTGATGCATGCAAGCAAGCAAAAATGCCATTTTCTTTCCCACTCGGTTTTTTGCCCATCTTTTTTGCTTTTCTTTGTGCTGTGCCCAAACTTTCTAATTTTAGGCCATTTTTAGAAACTACATTGGTTTTGAAATAGTGTATTACTCCAATATAAACATTTTTTTGTATCATTTACAGGACTATAAAGGTTGGAATAATGAGTACTTCCCTTCCTGTATGCTAGCAGATGATTTTTCAACATAATTCAATTTTGCTTAAAGTGTAATGTGTATAACAATGGATACCTGATCATATATTCACATCTCAGTAGCCTGGAGACAAGTTTCATGCTGACCATTCAAATGAGTATTATCATGCAAGTACTAACAAGACTGACTGGGAATAGCTAAATTGCATTTAGGCGTGAGAACCAGAATGATTCTGATAAATTCCCATGTTACAGCCTAACCTGCTTGATTCGATTCAGTACGTACTTTAATAGGAGTAAGGATCTAAGGAATTCCTCTTGATTGTTTTGTCTCATGGAAACTATACAAAACCTCTTAGTAGTAATGGTAATTTACTATTATGTGTTTAGTTCTGGCGTGGTTTTAAGGGACGTGAGCCAAGTTTAATACCCAGAAACATTATTTTGTCTTCATTTCATTGAAGGGGTTCTCAAATGATACATGATAAACTATTTATAAAAGTTTATATGGTAAACTTTTGGATTGATACGATAGACTACTGCCTTGTCATTTTCCTTATCTATATAGCGTCATGCATATCCATGTGATGGTTTACTTGTGTATAGAGAGGATTATGAAATATCTTCCGTCTCTGGTATCTTCAGGCTATGTATCTAGTTCCAGTCTTGGTGAAAACAGTTCAGCCTGTGGGCAAGCCAAACTGGGGTTATTTTATTTAAAGATACACTTTAAAAACTTACAGTTGTTCATATGGTATCTTTTATGCTCTTTGCTCCTTTTTTTTTTTAACCTAGCTTTGTGCTTGCTGGAACCTTAAAAGTGTAAAACAAGTGTTTGGAAGCAGTAGAATAACTTCCTTATATTGTGCGCTTCCCTAAAAATGACATCAATAAAAATTTAGTCTCTGTACCTTGAAACTATGTGATGATTTTACTGTGATGCATGCTTTTATTGTTGGTGGTGTTTTTCTCTGTTTCAGGCCAAACAAACCAAGTGGCCAAGGAGGCAGCCAACAGATGGACTGGTGTGTATTGCAGTGACACAGCTTCACACTAGAGCAGTTTCAGTAAAAGACCTACTCAGTGTTAAGAATTTTAAATTTGATATAGGATAGTCCTCACTTATAAAAACATAGAGAAATTTTACTTATTAAACTGTTAGGATTCAACAAAAAGAATACATCTTCTCAGTTTAGTTACTGAATGTACTTCATATGCCATAACAGATTTGTCCTTCTGGTGCTGTCTTGTACACTTTGTTAAATCCTGCAGCTTGTTTCCTTGGTAGAGTTAGATGTCATAAGATCAGGAAAGCAATAGAGACTGGAAATGGCGATGCCCAGGTATTCAGAAAGTTTAATTCTATTCTGAATGTTCATTTCTTTCTAAAGAGTAGAATGGTTTGTGGAATCTTATTGCTGCTACCATGTGATGGATGCCAATAGAAAGTAGGTGTTTCTCAAACTAAGTGATCAGTTTTGATAGGTAAAATGATGCATAGTTTTAAGGAATGTTACTGTGATGACATTTATATGGAAGTTTAACACAGTTTTCTGTTGTTGCTTAGCTTTGCTGTATTCATTCCCATTTTGCAGAGCAAGCTACTTATATGTCCTTATGGTTTTTTTAATTATTTAGAGTATTGTTCATAATTTTTTGTCTAGAATAGATCTACTGATGGGCTGCTTGCTATCATCGGTTATGCCAAGTGCAGCAGGATATCATTGTCTTAGTCTTTGGACTATTATTTTATATCTGGGTTGTTAGCTGCATATGGGGAAATAAAATTATGTATTTGAAAATAACTTCTGGGAGTTGTCAGGGCTTTCTGCTATTGATGACAGGCTGTTCTCAAGGCCTCGAGTGAGGTAAAGGAACTGTGCCTCAGCCTGTAGAAAGTACATTGCTATTTAATTAGACAATTTGGTTATATGCTGCAGCATATTTTTCTTTTGAAGAGACGGTTTTAAAACCAAATGTGTGATGGTTAAAGAAAAAAAAATAGATCTCTAAGCTGTGCAGAGACAGAGAACACTTCCTCTCTTAAGGAATGCTGCAATTTATGGGTGTTAAAAATGATGTAATGAGTTTCAGCAAATGCTGCAGTGAAAAAAAACTATGTTAAATTGAACAAAATGTATATGTTAAAATAATAACGTGATGCTAAAAGAGAAGTGCTGACTAAAATAAAGCTTCTTGAATGTCTTTTTTTTTTAACTTTCAGAAAAATATACAGTGTCTGAACAAACACGCAGGACTAGAAAGGACCTTACAGTTAATTTAAATCTAATTTTTGTAGCTGTAGACAGTCACATAGTAGGTGTCTAGTTGAAGAAGGACCTATAAAATACTCACTATGCACATTCACACTTACCTCATCACTATAGCAGGCTTACACTGTAATTGTAGCTTTCAGTCTCCATGTAAAAGAGGAGCAAGAAAAGATAAAGATAACATATTTTAGTCATTGCTAAGTAAATTATTTCCTCTTTTTTGGAGGTTATTAACACAAGCCTCGTGTTTTCTGTTCTAAATCTACTTAATAATGATATTTCCCACTATGTACCTTTTTCATACACACAAGAGATACTGCAAATGGAAGGATTTTGTTGGAGCCAAGACTAGAATCCACGCTTTCCTAAATACTCAAAATGAATGTTTTTCATTCTGTTTACAGATAACATCTTTTCAATAAAGTCCTGGGCCAAGCGTAAATTTGGATTTGAAGAGAGCAGAATTGATAAAGGTTTTGGAATCCCAGAAGATTTGGATTACATTGATTAGTGCTCAGTTGATGACTGACACAGTTGTACATAGTTTGTTGTATATTCACAGCTGCCATTTAAATGCGAATCCTCTCCAAACAGGTGACCGCCATTTAATTTGCTGGTTTTGTTAAGTTTAATAAAATTCTAAAAATACTTGTTGCCGGTTTTTTTCTTGTACTCTACTGTAGGTAGTAAATCTCTTGGTTTCTTCTGTGAGACAGACTTAGAATGGACAGAGGTTATAGGGAATAATTATTACAGAGTCTTGAGACTGGATTTAACTCTTCCTTTGCTTAACTGGGAATAGTAAGTGCTAAGAGCTAGAAGCTTCAAGGATTTATGTTTAAACATGTGAAGGCTTTGGAGTGGGAATAACAGAGGACAATATGGAACAGGATGAATTTTTCTCTCATCTCACCAGTGGAATAGAAAAGAGGCGTAATCCATTAATGGAAAACAAGAAGACAGGAGGTGAGTAGAAAAGCTGAGGTCTGATTTCAGGTAATTTTTTATTGTGTTGCTAGTACTGCTTCTAAGTTTAGTGACAATATTTTGTTTGTTGTTGAAAAGTACTAGTTCAACAGAGCTGAATCTTTTCCAGCAAACATATTGGATTTGACACTGAGAAAGCTGCTCTGGTCAAGAGCGTATCTGCATGGAAGTGGGAACAAAGAGCAGCCATCCATTCCACACCATGGTGCACTGAGATTTAGGATGTTTATCTGGGATGTGAGAGACTGAATTCAATTTGCTGTTCAAAATTGAGCATCTTTGGGTTTATGCACATTTTTCAATTTCATGCTAAAAGCACAGCCAGCCAAAATAGTAACAGATTACAGAGCGCCTCATTTTTGTCTGGTGAAATTTCTGAAGCACCTCACTTTGTATCAGCTTCTGGTTTCTAGTTCTGATCAGTGCGTGGCTACAGCAAGAGAGGTGGACAGTGGAGACTGGTGTTCACCTTCCACAGCTGTGATTGCAAGATGGCATTTCTGCTGTACAGCTCTGGAGAATTTAGGTTTTGCATTTAGGACGCAGGTGGATCTGCTGCAAGGTATCGCTAAAAGGTGTCTGTCTGCCTTTCATGTAACTTCTGATGAGAGAGCATTGCTGAAAAGGTGGCATTTAGCTGGAGATATCTGAAATCTGTCTCCTGTGACCTTTCCAATTAAAAAGTTTCCTAGCAGTTCAGTGCATGTTAAAATGAAAGGATTTCAGGTATGCCTCTGGCTATTGTCATCTCATGTCTATGAAGACAGCAAAGTTATTGGGAAGATAGCGGGTGGAAGATTTTCCTCTCATAGAGATAGTGTAGCAAGCTATCCGTTGCCTAAGGAAAATGTATGGGATGCCTGGCACATAGTAAAATGTTGCTATGCTTAAAATTGTGATGGAGATGTTTCCTTTTATGTCTTTGGAAAAGTTTTATTCCTAATATGTTCAATATTGAACATTGAGCACAGCTGCTGACTGGTAAAGGCGTAAGGCAAGCAGGTGGCACTGAGCTGAGTGCAGTGTTGGAGTGTTCCTTACCAGGCCTGGCTTTTGCCCCATGAAGGGGGTGCTGTGCAGCAAAGCTCCCTGCTGGTGCCAAACCAAACTATCAGTGCATCTGTGGTTTGGGTGGTTGGATTGCTCTTGGATTTTGTGCTGTGAAACAGTAAAGAGGCAAGCATTTTTTGCCCTTTGTGGGAGATCTCTCTCAAGTGAGTCTTTTTTTGGTTTTGCTAAATGTTTGGATTTTTCTGTGACTATTCTGTACCATCTAACAGGTGTAAGAAGCTCCTTTGGCACATCTGTGTTCAAGAACACATAACTGCCATACAGTAGAGATGATGATGACTCAAAAGGCTTGTTTGTGTGAAGGAACATTGAGCACATGAAGTTTTTTGCCTGTTAGAATTACTTTGATGTGGCTGACCTTCTTGTCAAGGAGCCTCAGGTAACTTATGGGCTGTAGCAGCTTGTGCACCAAGACCTCCTCTGGTACCTTTGGGGATGAGGGTTTCTTACTGACTTTACTGCTTTGGCTACTTCCCAAATTCAAGAGGAAAACGAAGATGACCAGCTATGTAAGTTTAGCTGCAATGTTATGGCTTCCTGTCTGTAGGGTAAAAGCATTGTGGACTGTAACAAAACCTTTAAACATAATAAATACCATCAAAATAAGTGTACTTGAAGTAGATTTGCCCAGAGATACAGTCAGCCAGCATGAGCTGGCTTTAAAAATATCAAGCACAGCCATTATACTTTGGACACAGAACTTAGGTAGTTCAAGTGCAAGGAATTTCTAGCAATGTAATTTTCTGTAGAATTTTGGGTTTGTTTTACAGGTACAGACCAGATGTAGATGTACAATTGTACTCTATTTTCTGTTCTGTCTCCTGGTGTTGGTTAGCAAACCTGGAGGGAGGATATGTCTGCTTCTGTAAGGACACAATTTTAGAACAGTCAGAACAGAAATTTCTCAGCTAAAGAGAGAAATGGAAGAGGTGATGCATTACCAGAAACTGATTCTTATTCCTCTAGTGGAATAGATTTATTTTGTGCTACCTTTTTGTGATTCTGGATTTTTAGCGTAGGTGAATTTCAACAGGAAAAACAAAGCCAGATCCTTTCTGAGAGAAAAAAAGACAATTTGTGTATCTTGTATGTTCGAAGATACTTTGAGACTGCTGCATCTGCTCACTTTTGGAAGCTTTTCTTCTTAAAAAGATGTGCAGCAGACTGCTAAATCCCACAGTATGAAACCATGTAGGATTGTGTGGTTTGACATGTGTGTTCACTTCAGTTTTTAGGAGAAGCTGAGACTTTTGTCTTCTGCTGAGTTAAAAGTCAGTAACTGTTAAAATTATTTTCCTCCTGAGAAATTTTTTGCTGTTAGCCTATAGCAAAAATGAAAACCCTCAAGCTGAATTTGTGTCCCAATTTGTATTTTCAGAGTTTTCCTGAGACAGAATCTGAAATATTTCTAAAGAATCTAACAAGAAAACAGTGGAGTTTAAGTGCTTACTCTTGTGGTTATGTCACAGCTATTTTATGTATATGTCTTCCTCTTTTCTCTTTTTTTCTTGTGCCCTATAGGGTTTTTTGCCCATGTAAGGTAAATGTTTTCAACTGTTACAGCTAAGTCAAGAGGTCAGGCCCTTACTACAATACAGGTTTATAATTAAAGCAGTTACTAGTGCAATGGATGAAAATCAAAGTTGTAGTTCTGAACAGTACCAGGAACAGTATCAGGTCCAGCTTTTCAAAATCTCACGAGGAGTTTATCTCTACAATACTGAGGCTCTCTAGGCTGAGGTGTTGGGTAAGCCTGCTCTTTGGGACTGATGTTGATTGGCCACAGGAAAGCAATATAGAGGAGAAAATATTTATTTGTACCTGATCTTCTAGGAAGCCTTACTCATTTAAAGAAAGTTGCTGGTGATATCTGCCCTGAAACATCCTGTTCTTCCTTGTCTTTTAACTTGCCATCTGCATGCTCTCTACAACACCAAGCATCAACTCTAGGACTCCCTTTATGGTACTTGCGGAGTGTTAGATGTTAACAGTCACGAAAGTTTAGGTTTTGACAAGTCAGGTGCCAAGCCTTTCATTAATGCATCATCTAAAATGTCATTGCTGTTTGGGGGGGGTTTTAAAAGGGAAAATCCAGGCTCTGATGCAAATGGCACAGTGATGCTGTGATCACATGACAAAGGTGGAACCGAAACTTCTTGGGAGAACGAGGGGAAAAGAAACCCAGTTTGTGATGGTGACTAAGAACTTCAGTGCAAGAGCTCCTTAGAGAGTCCTTCTGTCACCCAGGCATATTTCCACCAGTCAGGTGATCTGGTTGGTGCTTATCTTCACCTTGTTTCTTGTAGAGGTGAGGTTTGTATGATCATATTTTTCTGTCGTTTATCTTCTTTTCCCTCCCAGTGTTCTTAAATTACCCAGTGATTTCAGCTAAGTTTACTCTGAGGGGCTCTGGTACAAGCTCGCAATTTATCTGTTCTGTTTGGCTCCCTGCCTGATAAATGCAGGCTTTCCCTTTCCCACCTACCACTTTAGGGACCCAAGAAGGGGTAGAGCATGCTGCGGGTGGGAGGAGGAAGGAAAGATGTCAGAGATGGTGGTGGAGTGTTATGTGAGGGTCTGGCAGCATTGCTGGGGCTGAGATGGGATGGTGTGTGCATCCTTTCAGTGGGAAGGAATGGGTGACTTCAACAAGTGAAGTCCTCGACTAATCACGAATCACGCACGTGACTGGGTTCTTCCATGATGGCAGCTAATGTAACTAGACACAGTTCCTGTGTAAATATTCTTGTGCATAAGGAGTCTGCCTTCACAGCAGGGATAGCCTTTCTCTTCAGCTTCTTTTTCTCCTTGTCCCATTTGCGTTTTCTTTCCCACCCCTCCACTGTCATTTACCTTTTGGATCTGCTTGTAGAAACCATGTAGGCTGAACAAGAGAAGTACTGCAGTCTGTACAGAAGGTTGTCTGTCTTCCTCCTCCTCCTGCTGACACTGCTGTCAGCACACACACCTTCCAGTGCACAGGCACACGGGAAGGGAAGCATCTATCTCTGTTGGATTTGTCTCTTTAAACTGTATGCACGGAAGGTTGCATGTCAAGAAGACCATGGGGCAAAAAGATGTGTGAACACCATCACAAGCACCACTGAACTTCTCAGGGTCACTTCAGGTTCTCTTACAATGCCTCACAAATGAATGAACACTTTTGATGCTACGTGGTGGTCGTGCCTAACCTAGTTAGAAGAAGTTTCCATATGAAAAGAGAGTTCCTGCTGAAGTATTTATAAAGAACAGTTTTCAAACAAAACCTGCTGGGCAATTTTCAGTTTCCAGTATTTGATGAAAACCCAAGTTATTCTGAGAAAGAGTGAGCCTTTCCATATGAAAAACTTAGGTTAAAATATACTCCATCCTTTTATTTCAAAAAAACCTTACTGATCTGGCAACCAGTGCTAAATTAAATCCTGTAACGCATCTGAGGGGCACCTTGTTTCAGGTGAGATGATGAACTTCAGCTGCTCTGCTGCTGAAGGTGAGAAGGAAAAGCTGTTTAAAATTACGGCTTCTAGAGAAAGCCAGTGGTGGAAGAAGTTGCGTTTGAATTAAAAAGGGCCTGAGTTACCATCTGCATACTGAAGCTGTGTCTTACAGGGATCCCCCTCTTTCCCTGGATACCTTTGATCATGTCACCTTCCTTCAGGCTGCACCTCACTGGGATTCTGGAGATGGGATTTTTATGTTGAGATGCAAAAAAACCTTCTTTTTTCTCATTTTTGCAGTCTACAGTGGGCAAAATGATCGTGTTTTCTCTTTTTCCCTTCCTGCTAAGGAAAAAAAAGGAGAGTAAAAAAGTCAGTCACATCACGTTTTCTTGTATTATCATTGCTAGCCATGCAAAGTAATGCCTCTGGCTGATCCTAGCATTCCGGAGGAGTTTTCAAGGAAGATAAAAGTCAAATTTTCATATTTTGTTTTCAGTTTCTCAGAAAAATTAATTATCTATTGAATCAGTTTTTTTTTTCCTTCTTATGCTGTACTTGGTCAAAGACACACTCCCCGTGGCAGAAGTGCTTTTTGATTAGTTTTTTTGCATGGACGTCAATTAATCATCATAATAAACTGTATTCTTCTGTGGGCTTTTTTTTCTCCTGAAATATATTCTAGGCAGTATGGTCTTCACTATGTTTTTAGAAGTCAGTCAGCTCCTGAGATCAGTGATCAAAAAATCAAAAATCAAGGCTCTGCAGCAGACCTGTTTGTTATTCCCATGGCCATTGATGCTGTACCTGTCTGAAAAGGATATGTAAGAAATAACACTGAAGAAAATTATACCAAATGCTCCAGATCACCAGGCTCTGTATCATCTGGTGAAAGGCAGGAAGCCTGGATGATGTGTTCCCTTTCTGGTGTAACTACCATCAGAGGTTCAGTGAATGAGTAGGTTTTTTTTTCAAACAAAGCCTTGAACAAAGCATCTTCAAATCCATCTTTGAAATGCATCAACTTTTTCTGGTACTTTCAAGTTAAGCTGTTCTAGAAGTGCTGGTTTACTGTTCTGACCTTAGATTGAAGGTGGTAAAAATGAAAATAGATCCACAATCAAAACTTCAGTTTAAAATGTTATGTTCAAAATTGGATATCACATTGTTGAAGCTGTATTTTTATTCAACAACAAAAAAGTCTGGGACCCCTTTCCTTGTTATTTAACTGTTTAAATCATTAGAAGATTGTACAAACCTAGGAGAACCATGCATGTCTGCGTAGGACATATGTCTTCACTCTTTCAAGTAGGCATGATTTAAATCTGCATTTTGGGATTGTGTGTTTTCATTCTTATTTTTCCTTCAATGCTTATGCTAATTACTGGAACTGAGAAAATTTTCTGTTAAATAGCCTTTACTGATATGCAAATTTGACTGATAACTGAATAGGAACATGGGGAAATGAAAAAAAAGGGAATTTAATGTAAAATTTTTTGGTTCTTTTTAGACTTTTGCCTTGTCAGTCTTGAGCCAACAGAGTGGGCATTGTCTGAACCAACTTCCCAAATCAGAAAACCATAAATGAAAAGTATTGATTCCTGACTTCATTTTCTATACCAACTCGCCAGCTGCATCATCCAGCTTTTGATAGGGAGCAGATAGAAAAAACAGTAGTGATGTGTTTTTGCAAAGGCTTTTTGCCTTTTTACTGTTACTGTTATTGCCTAGTGTATCTCCATCCTGAATTAGGGCCAGAGGGAGGAGGGTTCACTGCTTAAAAAGCACAAGTAAGATCTATGCTGAGATCCACCTTTGATCGCAGTTCCCCTCTGTGCTCTTCTAGACAGCTTTATTTTTGACAGATTTACCCTAACAAATGCTTATCTTGGCAAGTGAGTGGTGAAAAGTCATACTCTAATATAGGTGCTTTTACACCATAAACTAGTATGCAGTAGTGTAAGCAATAATTCACAATTAAATAAAAAATTCAGAGGATCAGGCTTACAGGTGTATTATGGAGTCACTGAAAGAAACTCTCTGATGTCAAGCTACTTGATCATGTAATTTTTTTAAAGGTAACGTATTTCAGAGGCTTTCGTTTCATACACCATGCCAGTGCTAATTGCACAGTTCTGCCACCTCTTGTACGAACAACAGCAGTGATACTGGGACACATGGCCTCAGCTTTTACCAAAATTAAAGAAGTTTTGCCAAGAAGCCAGCAGCGAATGATTCTGCTCAGAAGGTTCTGTCGTCTTGAAAAAGAAACATTTCTGCAATAAAGTCCTTACAGCTTGCTTGATTTCTGAGTACTTCAAAAAGCATCTAGATCTGATTAAGTTAATGTATTTTTCTCATCAAGCCTGGGGTTTGCCTCTTGTCTTTGCTCCACCTGACAGGTGTCATCTTATCTTGGGTTTGAGCCGTTAGAGGCTGGCCCGGGAGTCGGGGCAGCGAGGTTGTTCTCCAGTGCTGCGGGTGGCTGCCAGCAGAGATACTGCTCCTTGGCTGCTTGTGTGCAGAGAACAGCCTCCTATCTGGGAAGCTGGAAAGCTCTTGATAGCCTTGCATGAAAAATATTTTGGTGTGTGGCAGTGTCAGTAGAACATTATTCCCTTTATTTTAGAGCTCATGTTCGTGTATTTCTCTTTTCAAGTCTGTGGCCAGCCTTTCATCCCTCAGCCTTCATAGTGCAAGGAGAAGCAATAAAAATAAAACGTAAAGTAAATGCAAAGCAGACAAGATGAGTGGAAGAAAAAAGCCTCAAGACTTCTACTCCAAAGTCAACAATTTTAACATGGTGTTGAGAGAGAGCTTAAGAGTCTCTCCTCCCTCTGCTGCCTTGGGTAGCAGGCATTTCTCAGTTTCCCCAGTCTGTGCGGCAGCCACAGAAAAGAGCAAAATCTGTGACTGTAAAGGCAGCAGGAGTACTGCCCTCCTAGATTTGGCCAGTCCCGTGTGCCCTTGCATTGGACAACTGAATTTTCAGTCTACCAGGGCAATAAAACCACCTCCTTCACAGTAGAAATGAATGACACAGAAGAAGATGCCAGCCTGAATGAACTAACTTGAGCAGAGGTGCTCACCTGTCTCTGGCTTTCGCATGCTGAGAGAGGTGGTGCCAGTCAGCCTGGCTAAAGCTGTGTCCTGGGAGAAACTTTTGAGTCCTATATCCATCCATAGCTTTGAAGGTCATAAAAACACAGCAGTAGGAAACTGTGACTGTTCCATTTAGCACTGCCATTGCATGCCACTTTAAAATGTGTTGTTTCAGTTCTGTGTGTCATCTGGTCAGGTTATCAGTTCAGTTAGGGGAATGGGATGCTGATGGTTCACCATCCTTTAAAATAAGCTCTGTACCATAAATGCTTCCTTGTTATTCTCAAAATCAGTTTCCATGGTAACTGTCACTGGAACAATCTTTCTGTCGATGAAAAGGAGGAAAATAATTTCCTTTTTAGGCATCCTCTGCTCAGCCTAGTAAAATTCCCTTTTTGCTTGAACCCTGTTTGCCTCTAGGGAATTGGGATTCTTATCTCCATTCACCTCCACCAAGTGCGCTCAAGGTTTCACCCCTACAATTTCCTTCTTCCACTCCTTTCTGCCTTTTGAGTTAAAATCATTACTTTTTGCTTCAGGGATAAAAATCTGTGACGCTTGTGCTCCAGAATTCTTTGGCATGTGGCTTCCATCTTAACCTTCCGGCTAAAGCTTCTTGAATTGCTCCTGATTTTTATGAAAACAGAATAACTTTGCTGGAGTGCTGTCCGCAGCGGGTCTGGGAGGCTATAACGCAGGATGCTGCTGGATATCGAGCATCTCACCTTTCCCTTTTTATTGCTGCCTTGTTTTTACAGCTCGGCCCCAGGATGCCTTTCAGCTGGAGCACTGGATGCCAAGGCACAGCCCAGTGATCTGTGGTACGGTGTGGAGCTTCTCTTGAGGAAAACTTGTGATTGCTCAGAAGTCAGTGGTGCAGAGACTCAGCAAACAAGTCTTGAACTCTGCGTGTGTTGTGATGTCTTGCTGCAGAAACAGCTGTCGATGTCAAAACGAGACGTGAGAGGCAGCTTTAGCCTGCTGTGGGGAAAAGTAGCCTCTCTGCAGCATCAGGTGGCTTCGAGACTGAAAAACTTTTGTGGAAAATGTGCTTTTTTGGGAAAAGTGGCTTCAAATGCCACTTAAAGTACAGATGCATTGCAGCCTGGCCTATGGAAGGGACCAGCCTGAGCGTATCTTTCCACGAGCACCATAAACAAGTATTGTTATTTTTTTTTCTTGAAATTAATTACATTTTACTTATACCTCTGTCTTACCTGCAAACATAGGGAAAGATCTTACCCCACAGCGCAGTTTCTCATCTGAAGCTTTCCTGGCACGCTTCAAACACACTACAGCACCTTTTGCTCCTGGCCCCCTGGCAGGTTATTGAGCATATTTCAACATCTGCTTAGACATCCCTGGGGATTCAGAGTACAGCTGTGCTAAATGCCATGCGAGGCATTTGGGCATCTGTGTCTCTTCAGAGCTTTTCAGGAGACCAAGTTCTGCTGAAATCACTGGGAGCCTAAAAATCTTTTTAAGTTAGTCTCAGGTCTCTTTGCTACTAGATGGATTAAAAGCGATAAGGGAGATTTTGTGAGGGTTTTTTTCCACTTAAGTTTTCTGTAGTTAAAGATAGCAGGATTGTAAATCATCCTTTGCTGCAGGAGCAATTGAGCCTGGTTCTGAATACAGCAGGAATATGCAAACTAGATGAATGTCATTTTGCTTACTACTGTTTCTAGAGCCCAAAATACATTGGACAGGATCTGAGGTCTCAATAGAGATCAGCAGTAGAGCAGATTTTTTTTTTTAACTGTTTTTGGAGTTGACAGTAGTCTTGTATCCTTTTCCAGTTTGAGAATCAGTCTCATCCACATTTAACGCTTTTGAAAGATGGATGCATAACCTTCAACTACTTAAAGCAGAAATTGAAACAAACCAGATTGCAAGTTTAATCCATTATGCTTTTTCCTTTTTCCCATGTTTTCTTGACTGGAATGGGAGTGTTTCCCAGGAGACTTAGAGATAAGTTTGCACTCTTTTCCTTGAGCAAGTTGCATCAAGCATCCTCTGTTTTCAGATGCTCATCATGCTAAGTATAATAAAGAAAATATTTTGAGTTTTTCCCAAATGGGTGGAATTGAATACTTAGATTTGGATAAAGCTAAAGAAGGTAGCCTAGAAGACTGATGAGTTGGCATAAAATCTAGATGAGTCCTTCTGTAGGTTGAGACAGAGTATGTCCATGCAAACTCTTAACCTCTGGTTCTTGAGACTGTGAATCGTGGGGAATATAAGGTTCTGTTTTTTTCATCTTACTTCATGTTTTTCTGGTTACTTGCACAAAAAATTGACCTTTTAGAAATATCATCCTGTCCTTGCTATTGTGTGTCATATTAGAATATAAATATATAAATAATTTCAGAACATTTTCTCCTATGACTTTTTTGACTTTTGTTTTTAAATTTCCTGTTCCTAAGGTGATTACTTAGTCAATGCATTTAATTGATTTTGTTCATCCATAATTGTATGGCCACAGACAAATCCAAGCAGTGAGGCACCAAATCAGAAGTCTGCATTGAGTAGTGATCTGTTTCTTTACATACTCAATTAAGAGCAAATAAAATAAGCCCACAGACAATATAATTCCTTTAAGCAGTGTTTCTAGCTTGAGTGGTAACATGCTTTTACATCCGTATGATTTACTGTCCCTCTCTGTCTGTGTAATCCTCTAGTTCATGCTCTTTACACATGGCAATTACCAGACCACAAATGTATTTTCAGGCTGAACCTTTCACCCCTTTTTGCTGTAGGAAAAACAGTTGCATCCCTCCTTTTGGTGTTTCAGGGAATCGTGATACCGCTTAAATTGCCTCTTGAGATTCCTATACTACCTATAGTAAACTACTATAGTTTCTGGCATATCTGGAAAAGAATATTCTTAGCATGAGTCCTACTTAATTATTCCAAGTCTTTAACGTAATTGTGAACCACAAAAAAAAGTCAGTTGGTAAGGTTTTGGGTTTTTTAGTGTACTGATGAGTGCACACATATGTGCTCCTGGACCTCAAGAGCTTCGAGACTGACAACGAGGTACTGAGGTTACCCCACGTGTTTGCAGTACCTCAACCTGGGAATGTTGGGTTGATGAACCACCCCTCCACAGCATGAAGCACCTGAAGGGAAAACACGGGCAGATGTTGGCACTGTGACATTTGGGCTTCTCCTCATGTCAGGTATGGGGCTCTGGGCAGCTGCGTGGTGGTGCAGGCTGCTGGAGCAGTGCTGGATAATGCCTGTGGGGAGTCAAACCATCCAGTGGGATTCTATCCTGGTTTTTTTCTTCTGGGACTTAGATGAAACTGCTAAACCGAGCAGTTTTAGTGGTGGACAAGGAAATTCCCTGTCCAACAGGCTCCAGCACACAGGTCTAACAAGCCTGCACTGTATTTCTGGCTGGATTTGTTTTTAATTGGCTGCTCAATTTTAATAACGGAATAGATCTCAAAGTCGGAACAAAATTGCGAGTGACAGGGCCCTCAAGGTGCCCCAGAGCTTCAGCAGCAGTACTCATCCATGGCCTCTCTCTTGCCAGCCAGCTCCCACGTGGCCCAGGGGCAGGGCAGAGGGGGGACATGGCACCCACGAGCAGGGAGTTGAGACCCTCTGGGACCTGCACTGGGAGCATGTGCCATGCATTGGCAGGGCAGGAGTGCACACAGCTGTAGGAGGCTGTCCCATCACCAGGCAGCCTCCATATGTACATCTTTCTCCTACTTCTCAAAAAATGAATACACTCAAAAGTAGTTTAGCTGCAGGGATGCACTGTAAATTTCCTTAGTTTAAATGAACTGATGCAGGGACTATATCCCCAGCTAGGGTTAAACAGGGCATGTATTGTTGCCTGCCTTTTTACATCTGGGAATAAGCTAGTACCTTGTCAACAGTACCTAGCAAGTGAGAGAAGAAAAGTGGCCTTAAACCTGACTCTGGCAAGGAGAAAAATCAAATGGAAAATATGCATTTTTAATATGCCACTGGGTGAGTATATAATAGCAGAACAACATTCGCTGTAACCTGATATCCCTCAGGAATGAGGGAAAAGCTGACTGCTTGCTCCACTGAGCCAAAAAATAAGAAAACATGTAAGTGCAAGTGTGCAGTCAGCAGCATAAGGAATAATGCTTCAGAAAGCCGAGAGCAAAGCTGCAGTTCTGAATGGTGAAAAGGGTAACAGTCTTACATAGAAACACAACATATCATTTGTAACCTATTTGTAGGGCTGTCTTCAGTATCCTAAAGAAAGTCCATATCCTTTTGCATTTATCCAGCCACCAGATAGCTGTTATGGCAGACTCTAAATAATTTCATGTTAGCCATCTTCTGATTTCTTGCTAGAAACTAAACAGATTTTGGATCTAAAAATGGAATTCATTACAATAACCAAAATGTATTTCCTAGGGCAGATGTGTTGTTTTCAGAGGTCTGAAAACAAGGCTTGTAGAGGAGCACCATACTTGCATTTCATTTGAATGTCACTCAGCATATACAATAGATTTGGAAGAGCAACCCTGCATGGCCTTCAGGCAGCTGGCAGAGTACGTTTTTGGCACAGCGGGCAGAGAATGAGGTACCCGGCTCCTGTGGCTGACGATGTGCATGGCTTCTCATCCACACTGTGCTGGAGCTGTACTGCTTCCTGTCCAGCTGTGACTGCCATGCCACTGGGAATAGCTGGTGAGCAAAGGGCCACAGCCCTCGGGATGTCAGTCCAGCAGCTGAGTGCTTGCACATCCCTGGGGAAAGGGCAGAGGTGCTGTGAGGTGAAGACCTGTGCACTGAAAATACGCTCCCCTAATGAACAGAAAGTTCCTGCAATTATTTGGAAGGAGGCTGTACAAGTGTCATTTTCGAAAGACAATGATAGCAATTACAGTTGCAGGGAATTGTTGCAGATGTTCTGTGAAAAGAAATGAACAAGCCTAAAATTGCTGGCTGGGAAATAAGTCTTCAAAATGTCCAGATCACCTGATTTTTCTGCAGCGCTTTTCTAGGCAGCGTTTGAACGTGGATTAGGAAGTTGTAAATATCTAGGCTGATTCCTGGCTATAGGAATAAGAGAAAAAAATTGCTCTTTCCACCCTTCCCAGAACAGCCTGGGCCTCCCTGCTCCCCGTAGTGCTCTGGGGTCTGCCACGTGACAAGGGCTTCTGCAGAAGACACCTTCAGCAACCAGACCATTTCAGGTGAGGGGGGGTCATGTGGCTTCTGTCCCAGGCCAAGGCATTACCTCCCCACCCTTGGCTGAGCTGTCTGTGGGTATCACCCAGTTCCAGGTCAGCAGGGTGGGGGTTCATGTATGTTTTGTGCCCTTGGAGGAAAGCTTGTTTGTAACCGAGCACCCATGCCTGCCAGCCCTGAAGAAGCATCCCGCATTCACACGTGACATCTGGCTTCAGTGGTGATGGGGCTGGGCCCCTGGAGAGGACTTCAGAGCCCTGTATTGCAGGAGTGCCATGAGATACTCAACTCCTGCCTAGGATTTTACTGCTCTGTGGTGTAAGTGTCCAGAAAGGAGTCTTCATGCTGTGGGTTGAGTATGGGAACCATCAGCTTTCTTCTCCCCATGTTGTCTGAGTTGTACTGCTCTAAACATCGTGTCACCCACACCACTGCTGCCCATGCAGCCTGGGTGCAAGGCAGTGCTTCTCATCCCACATTTAAACCAGCCCTGACACGTGCTGTTAAATGCCAGTGCTTTGGGGTGGTCAGGAAGGCTTTGTAATAGCACCCCTTGTCCTCAGGGAGGGATTTATTTTCTCCTTTGTTATACTGGGGCTTTTCCCTAAAGGAGGAAAGAGCTAGGTACTGGGGGAGAGCACTTGGTGAGAAACTGGTGGCTGCAGCCACACAAGTTGTCTGCAGCTAGGTAAGCTGAGAAGTCAGGCCATGCCCAGAGGTGATTCCCTCCTCATGGCAACTCTCACACAGCAGGCAGGGAACGTGGCCCCAGTTGGAGACCCTGACCTGCGCATGCATCCTGATGCCTTGGCACCGAGCTGGGCAGCAACCAGACCCCTGGGTTCTTTGCGGGTGTAAAGAAAGAGGTGGCCTTAGGGCTGTGGCATGAAAAATCCCTGGTACTTCACAGACTGTGCACATTACGTTGTTCTGGGTTACCTAAATTTCCCTCTCAGTTTTGGATGGAAGTGAAACTCGTATGTGCTGTCAAAACTGGCAGGGAGGTGGCGGAGGGGGGAGGATAATTTTGCACGGCAACATCTTTTTTTCGAAACAGATTATTCCATCAAGTAACTGCAGCTCACAGGTTTCCAGTTGCTCCCCTAACTGCCCTCTGGCCAGCACCATGAAAGAAATAAACACATTCAACTTCTTTTTGTAAAAGCAGAACATCTGTGACCCATTAACATTGGATCCTGGGCTGCACAGCCAGTTTTGGAGCTCTGGCAAATTTGCCATTCACTTCTCCAGGAATTTGGCGTTGCTGTTCTCTTACATTTCATCAGCATGTTTATTTTTGTTATAGTAACACTTCAGGACTTTAAAAAAGAGCTACAGCAATATTTTACTGTGTTTTAGTGAGCTTCTAACAGTAGTGTTTCCAATTTGGGTGTATTTCGAAACATGTTTTACTTTTGTGCGATGTTTTTTCAATGTCATCAGTGCATCTTCCTCCCTCAAGAGCATCTGCACACATGTGGAAGTGCTGCGTTCTTGACAGCTATGCTTTTTTCTGACATACTGTGGTACTAAACTGATTCTGGTTGCTTTACACTTCAACCAGGCTTCAACCCTTTGAGCTCAAATTTCCTATGCCCTTTATCTGCCTCCAACTAGTTTATGTTCATTATTTTCAGTTGCAGTGAAAAACAGCTCCACTGGGCTGAGGACTGATGTTAAATCAGACTACGTTTTACCCCCATTAAAATCTTCTACAGCTATTGAAATTGAAAATTAAGCACATGGTAACTCTGCCATGGCTCATGCCATGTCCTTTTCTAGCTCATCGAGCTTAGCCTGCAGCTGTGCCCCAATGAAATACTGTTATCTTATGAATGAGATGCAGCCTGTGAGACACAACACAGCTCTCCAACTGCTGCCGAGGTGTGCCCAGCTTTTACTGAGCAGCATTTGTCATGGTGTGAAATCCTGTTTTACTGTTTTATTTCTAAACCTGCTTGGGCACCGTGGCTTTTTACAAAGCTGGTATTTATTATACCTGTTTGCTACAGACTGTCCTTTCAGTCTACTTATGGGCATCCTGTACCTGACTTGATCCACAAGGTGCTGTTTTACATGGATCATTGCTATTTTTGTGTGGGTCTCCCTCTCCTCGTCATATTCCCTGTTGATCAAGAGCACCAGGGGTTTTGCCAGGGAAGCCTGACAAGGCAGGAGCAGGGACTTTGTGCCACTGCAACCCAAGAATACCTGTAACCTTCACCACCTGAGTGAGGTGCCATGGATAGGGTGGATGGTTATTTTTGGGACTCAAGAGGATCTTTTCCTGTTGCCTTGAGATGTTACCAATGCAGTTTCTCACTGTGTTTATAAAAATTGCATGCCCTTGCCTAGAAACAGTGACAAGCAGGGTTGTACACTGAAAAATGAGTGCCTGTTTGGGAAACCACAGTTTTACTGATGCCTGTTTTACTGCTCTTTCCCTTAGCTTGTAGGTAGTGTAGTTCTGCATTAAATGCTGCCTTTTGCACAGTCCAGGAATGTGCAAACCACTTAGACCAAAAGCTAGACATCTCATGGAGGCATGGCTGCTGCATCCCCCCTTGTTTTTATTGTGTATGCTCTGCCTGTTGTATTCTTTTATTTATAAAGGCTTAGAGACACACATAGCACTGTCTTCGAAATCATTCCGGAATGAGAGAATAAATATGCACAGGTACAAATCTCAAAGGCAAGAAAAAATTTAGAATGCTTTTCTTCCTCTTGGTCCAGGCATGACCTTCAGTGGTGGAAACTTGATGTGCACCCCAGATTTTGTGTTCCCCCCTGCTTTTGTGCCCAGGTACTGCCAGGCTCTCAGAGCAGCGTGTCATGTTTCCTACATGATGCCATCACTTCAAACCGTGCAGTGAACTCATGGGTTTAGGGAGTCCAGCGTCATTGTCTCTGAAGCTTTCAAAGCTTCGCTTTAGTTTTAAATGCCTCTTTAAGCACAGACAATGCTCCAACAGGCTTGCTGAAACTAAATGAAGCTTATAAAGCTTTGAACGCTATTGTAACATGGTGGGTCCCGCAGGAGACTGCAAAATCCTGCTGTGTGCAAGGATCCACCACGCTTTCAAGTGGATGCACTGTATGTGCTAAAAAATGTAGGCAGAGCAGGGCAAGGAAAGGACAGAGCATGTCAGCATATTTTTTTAATTACCTAGCATTTGATTGATACCGCAATGGTAACATTGCTTTATAAAGTAAAAATATTTACTATCCTTTCTTCTTCAGTACACAGAGGAGTTTGGGAGATATATATATGTATACTTGAGATTCCAGAGCAAGCAGCTTTTTTTTTTAATAGATCACTTAACCATACCACTTTTCTTGCCAATATTTCAGAAGTTGCACCATTAAAATAACTTAATATTGTCCTACATTCATCAAGCCTTTTCTGCAATCATACAGATGCCTGTTTTACCATGCAGATTTTTTCAATCAAAAATGCATGAGAAGAGGGAAAATGAAAAAAAGTAGGCCAGGTAAGCACCCTCTTTTTCTGTCTGTGTTTAATCACAGCCTAGAAAGTCAAAGTGAGCTGGCAAAAATTCTGCTTAGAAACAAGATGTTTGTTATCCTCAGTAATGTGTACGGTGTCATTAACAGCTTACTGGGGCAGTGCCGCTGCCGGTTTGCTTTCCCGTCCTCAAAGAGGCGATGGATGGGCTGCTGACCCAGATCGGGCGCGTTGAGAGCGATTCCTCCCTGACAAGCCCCAGCAGTGACAACTGGTCGTTAATTGTAAAAATTCTGCCAGCGTGTGGTTTTAGAAACAATTTGTACTTCTTTAATTACGCTGTCAGGGCAGGCTTTGTCCCAGGCACTCTTATCAGGCTGAATTAGTCTTTAAAAGAATTAGGCTCAGCCCAGCTCGAGCTGAACTCACCATCTTTGCTAAGAATCTTTGCTAGGAACGGGGGGCGGGGGGGAGCGTGCAGTGGTGGAGCGCATGACAGTAATTGTCACCAGAAGGAAGAGAGAAACTCTTGTTCCCGTACTGTTTTATTATTCTAATGATGCAGAGGGGCCCCGGCGGAGATCGCAGCCCCGCTCTGCTGGGAGTTACACAAACACTGAGGTGGAGGGAGAGTGCCTGCTCCCAGAACGTTGGCTGGCTCAGCAAGGCAGCGGGGCGAGTGCCAGGGAGAAAAGGGAGGGCTGCTTATCTTCAGCTGTCACGCGGGCAACCAAGCAGACATTTTTGGCTGTACCCTGCCAGGTCCTCTGTCACTAATTTTTTTTCCCCTCATTCACCCATGAGCTGGTCTTTGGGGAGCGCATGGCCGGTCCTACGGCACAGGTTTGAAGGACCTGGCTTTTCTAGTGTGGGACTGAACCCCCAGTGGGTGATCTGGTCACCCAGCAGGGGGTGTTTGGGGAAAGGCTGCCGCTTTGGGAAGGAATGAGCCAGCTGGGCGAGTAGATGACCCAAGCCAAGGCATTATCACCTCTCCATCTCTCTTTGGGATTTGTAGCCTTATCGGAGGGACTGCTGCACTTGCTGATAAGGCTGGCCCCGGGTGTGTGGAGTGGGTGTGGGGATGTATAGCCATGGGTCTGATAAAGAGGAACTTGGCAAGGGAGGGAGGCCACTGGGGAGGGTGAAGAGAAACCCTGAGCTCCACTGGAGCCTGACACAGACCCCAGGATGGGCGTACCTCAGCTCATGCCAATGGGGCTTGTCACTGCCTATTTCCTGGCTGGGGATGGCAAGGTGAAGGTAACACTCCACGAGTGAGCTGACTACTTCCCTGGGGCTTTTAAAAGAAAACTATGTCACCTTCAGTGCATACTGTCTCTCAAACTGCACCTAATGGAAATACCTAAATATGCTCAACTTATGTTAAGCATTGACTGCATACGGTGCAATACATAGCTGCAAATGATGATTGCACACTTCAACTATAAAGACTTCTGCTGGGCTCAGTTCCCCCAGAAATTAATTTTGCCTAGTGTTTCTGTAAAGTCTCACATCTTTTTTGAAAGGCAAGTAGCTATTCCCATGCTGCAAGTAATGGGGATTTGTAATGGCATTTAGGGCTGGATTAATTTCTGTGTGCTTTATGATTTAGAGACGTTTACAGCAGTATCTCCAGACTGCTGTAGGTAAAACTCAGCTCCATTTCCTTGTAGTTCAAGGGCAAGGCAAACAGTAAAAATAAATATTTCAGCAGCACATCCTACTACTGAAAAAACAAGTCAAAGATTTTAAAGTATGACAGCACAGGGATTTGTTTTGCATGAATAGTGAGTATGTCTACAGCCTCAAAAAAAATCTTCTCTATCTGGAAAACAGCATCGTCAGTAGGTCTGTGAGCTCTGAAGAGCACTGTCACATTTGCAGATAGCAGGGGGTGCTGCACCACCACACCAGGTTCACAAGCGGGACCATGCCCTCCCAGTGCATCATCCAACAAGCTCCTCACAAATATTTTAGCAGTTGTTTGCTGTGCCGGGTGAGTGGGGTGAATCTATTCGCTCCAGATTAGTCAGTAATTTCTGAAGAACAGGAAAGTACCATGGTAGCCCATCAAAGAGGGCCGGCAGGGACTTGCCGGCAGCCTTTGTTTCCCCTTTCACACCGAGCTCCTTCTCAGCGATGGGTCTGCAGTCAGACTAGAGGAGCAAGGTTGCTCTAAACAAAATGGAGCTGTGGCAGCGAGAAGGCAGCAAACGTAGGTCGGATGCAGTTGGAAAGCTGCTGGTGGCGGCGCTGATGTGCACACAAGCGGACGACGAGGGATGTGGTGCTGGGGATGCCCAAGCTGCCTAAGGAGCAGAGACCAGGGCTGCGTGTCGCATGCCCGCTCAGTGCAGGCAGCGCTGGGGGCGAGGAGGAGCAGCGCAGCCCCGCCAGGCTGCGGAGCGAGGCAAACCCTCCCTGCGCCAGCTGGGCCGGCACCCGCCAAGCTGGCCGAGAGAAGAAGGGGCAGTGGGTGCTGTGAGACACAGGGCTTTCGGGGATCCCGCTGGGCAACCGAGGCCAAGAGATGCAGGTGTTTCAGCCTGGAGGAGCCCAGATATCCATTCTCATGATTATGGAAGTCATTTGGAACCTTACCTGGGAGGTTCCCCTCTGCTTCCCTCCTGCTCTGCCCACCCACTCTGCCCTGCCCTGTGCTCCCCTGTGCTCTCAGTGGTTGGTGACATTCCTAGAGCTGCCTGAGGAGCATCTCCACGTATATGGCATCAGGTACATCTCATCTCATCTCATCTCACACATGAGGAACAGTCCCAGGCATATTTGGGGGGTAAAGGGATGCACAGAGGCTCAAGAGCAGCAATGTAATTAGGTTGCCTGCTCCCATCTGATGTCTGTTACACAACATGTATCTCCCTACACGATCGCAACATCGGCATCGCGGCCCTGATTTCCTCCCAATCCTACCCATTGCATCTGAAAAAGCCTCCAGAAAGCAAAGTGTTCAGCTGTGCTGTTTGGTTGGAGTGGCTCTACCATGACTGTAGAAAGCCTCACTTTCCCTCCTCCCCAGTCCTTTCCAAAGCTGCGAACGTGCCCCTTGCTTCAGATGGAGGAAGGGGGAAGCATTTCCTGGGTGAGTCTCATTCCAGCCTGGACTGCAGCTGAGGCCAGCTCTCTCACCGAATATTTTTAAGCCTGCTTAGCTAAACCAAGACTGTCCAGGACTTTCTCTCTAAACTCCTACCTGTGTCCAGCCAGACCCCTTCCTGCAGGCTCTGAAAATGCAGTGGACTTTTAGACACGCAAAAAATCCTCAGCTCATGTTGGCATGACGCTTTAAGAACTCATCAAGAAAAAGCTACTAAGTTAAAATAATGTTAGTCTACAGCTCTGACTGGTACTCCAGCTGGAACCAGTTGCAGAAGTAATGAGAACCGTTCCCTACTGAATGCACAGTATGTTCATGGTGCCATGCAGCCCCTGGATGGGGTTGTCATGTAAAGTTTATGCCATTGTAACTCTCTTTTTCTCTAAAGCAGGTATTCAAGCACCTGTCCAAGCATAGACACATGTTTGTTGACAGAGGCACATCCAACCATTCCTATTTTGAAAGGCTGTGTTTCTCTGCAAGCCGTGGGGTGCTCTGGGGCACAGGTGGAGGGGTGCCATGGTGTTCCTCTGCCCATGTGTGGGAAAGCCCATGAAATGAGATTAAAGACACAGGGTGACGCGTGGAAAACAAAAGATCCGTCTCACCATTAGGGAGCAAGAAAAAGAGGGAAGAGAAGAAAGAAAGAGGAGGATGTGGGCAGGAGACAAGGCTGCATTGCCGGCTATACTTTGGCTGTTGTGCAACATCCAATGCCAAAGTCTTCTCCTTTAGGAAGAGAGTCAGCACTTCTTTTGTGGAGACCCACTTGCACCTCCAGTCAAACCTGAATGGCCTCTGGGTGGGAGAAGCTTTTCCAAGCGCTGAGCAGAAAGAGCATTGTGTGGGTGATCCACTGCCACTGCGGACCCAGGTCCCAAATGTCCTTATGTGTTGTCTCAGTTCAGGGCTAAAAATGGTTTTTGTCATTTGTTTGGCTTTATTTATGAGCCTTTGCTGACCAAGTCCCATGCTGCCAGTGTTCATGTGAGTTACTGTGTGTGATTGGTAAGGAGAGAACCAGATGCAATTTGGGGGCTGTGCAAACCTTGTTAGCAGAGTATTTGCTTTATTTTTCTCCTCGAGGTTTGCAGAACTAGTTTAACAACTGTTTTTTCCTCTGATTGAAGCATTTGAGGGGGGATTTTGTGTTGGTTTGGGGTTTTTTTTAGCAAAAGTGACTTTTAAAAAAGCACTTTAAATGCAACTAGAAGGGTATGTGAAATACATGTTAAAACCGTGTGACCCTCACAACTCTCTGGCTCTGTTGTACACTTCTGTTTTACAAACACCATGTAGTTCCCCGAGAGACCTAACAGGCACCAGAACAGTTGCTTAAGTCCGAAACGGATCTGAACAGCAGCAGCGACCCTCAACATACAGCGCTGACAAGCAGTAAAGGAATACTGAGGCAAATTAACCTTACTGGTGGCAGAGCACTGGAACAGGCTGCCCAGGGAGATCGGGGAGTCCCTCTCTCTAGAAACCTTCGAAACCCATCTGGAGGAGTTCCTGTGTCACCTGCTCTAGATGACCGTGCCTTGGCAGGGGGGTTGGACACGATGATGGCCAGAGGTCCCTTCCGGCCCTACCGATTCTGTGTGATCTGCAATAGGACCACCAGATCGGGGGGACTTTGGTTATCTTCCCCCCTACCACCCGCCCCCGCCTTCCTTGCTGCGCCCTCTCCTCCCCCTTCGCGCCGCATCCTCCCTTCGCACTTTTCACGCTTTTTGTTTTCTAAAAATCACCGGGGAGCCCCGGGCCCCGCCGCGGTGACACCGCGCACGGGCGGAAGGGCGGGTGGGGGGTAGGGGAGCTCGCGGTCCGACCGCACAACCGAGGGAACAAAACCGAT